>MNCI01001829.1:30642-44610 GCA_015680685.1 Gnetum montanum
TTGGTGGTAGCTAATCTATGTAAATTTATATAAATAATTTATCCGCACTTGCACCCGTGTAAAAGTGGCTGGAAATAAAAATTTAAATCCAAAATATGAGGTCTGAATGTGAATGCGCTAGGCCTGGAACTGCCAGCAAATATTTCCAAATTATCCCTCCCTGCCAAAAATCGTTATCAACTGCCACCACGGAAGAAGGCTATGCCGCTGCATCTGGCATCGTTGCCATGTGGTGTTCAGTTGCTGAAGAGCAGAGTCCTGAACATAGGGTTTCAGTTGCCTGGAATTTGTTTTGTTTTGCCCCAAATTTTTTTAGGGCTTCCTGCATTTTTTTTTGTGGATCGTCTTCCAAATCATTGCCGTTGATTGCAGAGCTAGGGGCGAACGTGCCATGGATCAGAGTATTAGCGAATGACAACGTTGAGTATGGTAAGTTGAGAACGGCCCTGTAATAGCCAAAAAATTCTCTGTGCAGTGCACACATTGTAGAACGCAGAGAACGTCCGGGAAGGCATTGAAGGCGGGTAGATCCAGCTGCATATCGGTGGAAAAAAATTTTGAAACTGAATGTGTTGCTGCTTAAATTCACCACAAAGCTCTGATTGTGGTTCCTGTTTTGATCGAAGCGGCAATGACCATGAGAGCTCCTCCTCCACCGTCCTTATAACCGCGTCCTTGCAAGGCTAGCACCCCCGGAAGGAGCACCACCGATCTTGGGGCCAAAGAAAACAGTCGGGTTCACCATTCTATTTCGATCAGATCGCATACAAAAATAGAAACTGTTAAAGATCAACAAACCCTAGCACTTTTGCAAAATCTACTGATGCCTGCAGATCAGCTGTTGAATCACCATTTCTGCAAATTTCTTTGCATGCATTACTATTGCTTGGTAAATCATGAACTGAGTCAAAGCATAATTTTAGATTTACCTCTCCATCAGTACCAACGCGTCTCCTTTCCAATCCATGAGCAATACCATAGTTTAGATAATTGTATTTACCATCATCTATGAGGATTGTTCCATTTGAAAAACTTTCATTTTCTATATTCAATTTTAAATTAACAATATCTTCTCCATCATTTTGCAAACATCGACTGATAATTTCCTCATTTTGTTATTCATACAATCTGTTGATTCTGATTTTTGAATTTTCATTTCCAGTTCTCTTCTCTTATTCTTTACCAGTATCCAAATGATCAATTCTTGAACATATTTCTAACAATGAAGAATTCCTTGCTTGTCAATTGATTCACCATTGGCACATTATCTCTTGCAATCTTCTATTTACTGTCTTTCATATATGCATTATTTCCATCAATAATATTATGGTCTCCCTTGGATCCCATACCAATAGTATGAAATAACACATTTACATTCTCCGACTCTTACAATAATGTTTAAGATGAATCTTACTATTCCATGAAATGGCCAAATGTGCCAACAGTAATAAGTTCTTGAGCAATGGCTCCTTCACTAGAAAATGGCAAACTTAGCAAAAAGCAGGCCTTGTCTCTTGCTACGCTACGCTACGTAGCGTAGCAACTCTACGGGAGTAGCAAAAGGCATCTCAAAGGGTAGGATCAGCAAGTTCGCAAGTTTCGCATGACAAAAGGCAAAGTTTGCAAATTGGCGATGTTTTCACGACTAAGGACAGTTGCTACGCTATGCTACACTACGTAGTGTAGCATAGCATAGCAAGTATGCAAGAAGTAGTTGGAGCACTTCAAAGGTTTCCGACACATGCAGCAAGATGCAACGCAAGTTTTTGCCTTGAACTAGTGGCTACGCTATGCTACGCTGCATAGCGTAGCACAACTTAACAGGATGCTACGCTATGCTAACATGCTATGCTACAAAGCATAGCACAGCGTAGCAATCAGTTATGCTACATCAATGCACTTCACCTGTTTACATCGTTGGCACACATCTCCAAGTTCTGACAATGCAATTACGGCATGGCAGGCTCGTAATTGTAATAGTCATGCATGTCCAATGGTCATGCACACCCATGCAACGTAGACAAGTTAACATGGGCCCAGGACACGCGGCATCCAAACCGCATCTTTTGCATGCCCTTGGTCCTATAAATTCCTCGGTTGGTTCGTCGGATGTGGAGGGAATCAGGCAACAAACAAGAAAAAAGTTAGCATTGTATTCCTAAGAATTGTAAACATCTTGTTTGACATTGTAAATAGTGGGAATTCTCATTTGGCATTCTGTTCTGCCCTTTCTGCTATCCTCATAGCATTTTTGCATTGTTGACTACCGAGTTTGCGTTCAAGCATACAATTGTCTTGCTCTGGATGTCTTGGTTACCTTTGCGATCTCTGCGCCTCCTAGCATTGCGCAACCAATTGTATCGACCTTGATAGAGTGAAGTCATAATCTTGAAGTGGTGCATTTCCCTAACTGCATTTTACTTTGTTTTGTTGCTTATTATTGCATTTTTACATTGTTTTTTGTCCCTTTTGCATTTAAAGTTATCATTTTATGCTAGAAGTCTCGTTTTCAAATTATTCATTTACGAAAGGTTATATTAACACTGACTAAGTCCATGTCTAATCGACCAGACCATTCAAGGCACCCCGTTTCCATTTTTATCCAGCACGGCCCTCACACGGATTCGGGGTTAAGATTTTCACGATCGATGACCTCTCAGTGTTTTCCAACCGCCGACGTTTTCAGTCGCTACAGTTTTTTGGCACTAGAAGGAGGGCCTTTTACTATCCTTTCGGTATTTTACGGTAGTCCTGTAAGCGTTTTGCACCCTGATACGCATTAGCGTAGATTTGACACCCATTTGCGGTTATTTACGCATCATGCGATGCAGATCGGTCACTCTGACGATTCCCCCAGAACCTTGTAGGACATAAAGCCTTTGATCACTAGTTGACTTGTTTGTTTTATGGTAGTCTTGCACATGTTCTGTTCCCTATCATGCACTAGCATAAACATGACAGCCTTTTGCGGTTGTTTACGAATTATGTGGTACAGATCAGTTGCTTCGACGATTCCTTTGGAATCCAGCAAAACATAAATCCTTTTTGATTGTTCTGCAATTTCCTTGCTTTTTGCGTTTGCAAAACTATTTAGCTTAGTAACAATGACTTCCGTAACCATCGTTGCTAACACCGTCAACATTGAAGTTCCCATCAAGGTTGAAGGCATCACAGGTGCCGAACAACCACTCAACCCGATGCTGGAAACACGTTGATCCCTCAGGATCCAAAACTAGGGACTTGAGGGCTTGGCCTAGCAACATGAGTGCTATAACTTCCTTTGTGCAAAGGTGTAGAAAAACCTTCCCTTGGATGTGCATGAATTCAAAGACAAACGTAGCTTCGAGTTCGCTTACTGCGATGGGAAGGAGTTTGTTCCCACTCCCGGCGCTTCCATCGGTTTGACACAGAAAAATCAATGGCTTCTAGACCAGCTAATCCAGTTGGTTAGACTTAGGGAGCGGCAGGACACAGCGTCTAACCATGACTAGACCTTCCAGGATAGACAAGAGGAGCTAGTTTCTCAATCTGATGGGGGAGGTCAGACCAACCCCATCACGGTCCCTCCTACCCAGTCTTTTTGGGCCAACCAGTTGTCTGTCACTACTCCCTTTATGATCACGTCTACGCTCCTACAACCTACAATTATACCTGCAATGGGTAGCCATGTCACCTTCCCAGTGTATCAACACCCTTATTCCCCTATTTCATTTACAGCAACTATGCCTCTGCAAACTGTTCATCAGTCCATTCCTGTAGCACATCACACACCAATCACGGCTAGCCTGCCACATATTCATACCATACCTACTTCACAGTTGTACGCAACTTCTATTTCCATTCCTACATTCACATCTGTCCCACCAACCATGGCAGGCCTTGGCCCATCCACATGGTGGACCCCATTCACTTCTTTGCCTATTCCACAACCGTCGCAGATGTCTCATTATGTTCACCCTCATGCTTACCAAACCCTGCAAATAGTACAACCCAACACAAGGCTATGGTCTATTCCATTGGCGACACAAGTGGTCTATCCAGTAGCCCAACCCACGGCTACTGCTCCAATAGCACCACCTATCGGGTGGTGGATAGCGCAAGTAGCACCGTTCGCAGGGGACACCCCAATGGTACCACCGATGGGTCACGTCGCCACCCCTACCATTCCGCAGATGGGAACTGCCTCGGTAGTTTCCCAACAATCCACATCATCACAGGGTTTGGATCAAGTGTTCCAGCTCATCCAAACTCTTACTAAGGAAATAAAACACCTCAAAGTTGTTGGGTTTGACATGGTACAAGTCATGGACTTTTACTAGGATGATCCTATCAACCCTGCAATCCCCGCATTGATGCTACCCCCAGGGATGTCCCTCCCCCACTTCATGAAGTACAATGGAGAGGGAGATCCCAACACACATCTTATTACCTTTAGGTTTGAATCCCTTCTGTTGGAACAATGGCCGCACACGATTATCCATGTCTTTGCAATGTCCCTAGCCGGGAAAGCCTTGGATTGGTACTGCGCGCTGCCACGCTCATGTATTTCAACTTTGGAGGAGCTTCTGACCTAGTTCATGATGCGCTTCAAGTATAACTTGAAGGCAGAAACCATGTTGGATCAGTTAATAAGCGTGAAGCAGGATCCTCTGGAACTGGTCTAGAAGTTCATCCAACATTGGAGTGCAACCCTTAATGAAATCCACGAGCCCATCATGGAGGCCCACTTGCTGGTCGTCTTTAAGGGTGTAGTGAATAACTTCATCAAATCTAAACTGTACTACCTCATTCCTCGCACTCTTAGTCAGGCTTTCACTCAGACTAAGAGTATACAAGATGCAGCCAAGGCAAGTAAAGACCCAGCCTATATTGCCTACAAAATAACTTTCACAAAGAAGGACAAGGGTAAGACCCCAACAACCACAGTGGCCACTGTAGCGATCGAGGCCAAGCCTAAACCTAGTAACAATGGTAACAAGAACAACAAGAAACCAGCCGCACCTGTAGCCAATCTCCCGCCCAAGTAGGGCAACGCGCTGCAACCTCCCGTACTCGCACCCGAGACATCTGCACAATCCAAACCGAACTTTGAGCATAAAGATCACTCAAAGTATACCCCACTACCTCTCAAGCCTTCAAAACTTCGAAAACAACTACTGGAAGTGGGGCACATCCAACACAAGCAGATGTCGAAAGAAGGAATCAGGAGACATCAACCCTACTGCAAGCTCCTTAGAAGCCCCTCTTTGGCTTTACCCAATGAGCCCCTAGTTCTTAAGGGTTTCAGGCTAGATAGGTTTTGTGAGTACCACCAATAATGTGGTCACAACACGGATTACTGTCTGGCATTAAAGGATGACATCCAAAGGATGATTGATCAGGGGAAACTAATGTTGGACGAAAGCAACCTAGTATGCCCTGAGAATCAGTCTCTACACATCTATACAGACCCCCTCAATGCTGGTTATGTTATCAACACCATTAGCATTGACAGTGATCTTAGGCCACCCTAGCAGCCATTCGTGGTCCGCGTGCCTTAGTGTAGTGCACCAGCACCACTAGCAGCTGGCCGAAGTTCGCAACAGCCATTTGTCCTGAGAGTCCCTCCTCGGGCATCCACGCCTACGCCACCTGTTAGCAAAGCCACGCAACCCCATCCATTAACACTGTTAGCTCTGTTTATCATCAGGGGGTCGACTCCTTCGACAGCCCCCATCCTGCGCAAGACAGCTGAACAACCTTTTTGTCCTAAAAAATGGGAAGTGCATCTCATAGGCAAGACGTTGAGAGGAAGTACCATCCCAGGTATTTCCAATCCTACGTCTTCATCCCCTGTGTCTACACCCTCATCACCAAAGAGGGACGTTGCTAGAATCACACAGTGCACGCCGCCCCACCAAAAAGGATTTGAATCCAGACCCGAAACCATCCCTCCTCAGGAAATTCATCTTCTGGGATGAATAGAAGAGGAGAAAAATAGTAAACAGGGGGGTGGCTAGGACCTCTTGGATGCCCTCACTCAGGTCAAGCAAGCTCTAAAAAAAAACAACATTAGATTCAGCTTGTACGACCTAATCATGACATTCGTCCCACACCACGAGGCTCTAATCCGCATGTTAACAACGATTCCAGTCAACGAAGATATGCTAGCGAAAGAGGAAGCAATTCATTTGGTCACGCTTCCCTCCATGCCTGCATAGCCAGAACCATCTCAACTAACTTTCTATGATGACTCCATTAGGGAAGATCCTGAAAGGGGCCAAGTGACTACAGCACCCCTATTCATCACAATTCGGGTTAGCCAACACTGGATCCAAAGGGTACACGTTGATGATGGGGCTGCCACGAATGTCATCCTGTTTCCTATTATGGACAAGTTAGGCTTGGTCGACCAGATCAAACCCACAACGACGTCATGCCTAACTTCGTTCAATGGGGCACAGGTCGTGGTGATAGGCACAGTCGACATGGACTTCGTGGCAGGGGATCAATTTCCCATGAACGCAACGTTCATTGTGGTCAAGGAGATGCCTGGGTTTAACCTGATCTTAGGGAGATCATGGTTAGTACAACTTAGGGCTGTCTCTTCACCCATTCATCAGGAAATGCATCTACCATACGCAGGCAGGGAGGTGGTGATCCATGGTGACAAGGTAGCAGCACAAGCTATCAATAACGTAGACATGAAGCAGGGCTTAGAGGTTGTAACCTCTGAGAATGAAGCACCTGCTTATGCATGCACTAACCATCCAGTGGGGGAATCGGCTCAGTAAGCCGATTCCCAAAATGAAAGCACATGGGCTGAGTTGCCCTTCCAAGCAGGGGACAATGATGTAAATGAAGGCCCTGGAAAAGCGCCTCGGCCTTACGTTCTACTTAACCCATGATGGGTCAAGAAGCAGCTATGCATAGCGTAGCAACCCCGCTGCTTCCTGCCTAGTTGCCATCCATTGTACATTCACTGCCTTTTTTCTTTGCACCCATGTTAGTTACTAGTTAGCCGTTCTCCAAATTGTTAACCTATCATCTCTTTGGCATGCCCCCAAGGCCCAAAATGGCCTAAAACTATGCTACAATATGGTCCGAGACGGCCTAAAACTAGCTATGGCCTGAAATGGCCTTAAACTATGCCCCCAAGGTCTGAAATGGCCTAAAAATATGCTACGCTATGGCCCGAAATAGCCTAAAACTAGCAATGGCCTGAAATGGCCTAGAATTAGTATTGGCCCGAAATGGCCTAAAACTAGCAATGGCCGGAAATGGCCTAAAACTAGTAGTGGCCCGAAATGGCCTAAAACTAGCAATGGCCTAAAATGGCCTAAAACTATGTTTCCCCATGGCCTGCAATGGCCTAAAACTATGCTACACTATGGCCCGAAATGGCCTAAAACTAGCAGGGGCCCGAAATGGCCTAAAACTAGCACATAAAAGCGTGAAAATTTTACATAAAACTTAGCATATAGACAATACACAAGTTAGCATAAAATTGATTTCTTTTCTGAAATTATCTTTATTCGAAAATTTTCCCTTCTAGACATTGTTTGCAAAAATTTTACAAAAGTTCAAAATTTCAAAAATAAAAATAAAAAATCCCATGATGTCATGGGTTGTCTTTGCTCGCATCATCTTCGTCATTCGCTTCTGCACCACCCCCTTCTACGTCACCTTCCACTACGTTGTCCTCTATCGCCACTTCATTCCTACCCTCTGCGGGCCCTGCACCACCATCTGGAAACTACATTGTAAAAATGAAGTAGTCAGCTTAGGCAACACACGCAAGCTACAACAGAGCATAAGCATTAATACCGTAGGAAGCAACTAACCTAAGAAGGACCTACGTCTGTCTCAAAGGGTATCTGGTCTAAACCAAGCCTGAGGTGGCGCCAGACCTCCTTTGCTATGATATCCACCCAACGCCTATTGCTTGGTTCAGCGTATGCAACAGCTTTCTCCCTTTTGGGGGTCGTCCACCTCGGTGGTCCCGGGGAAAAGGAGACAATTGCGGTCTCCCTTGTGGGAAGGTCCACTTCCCATTTAGGAGATTTCATAACCTTTACCTGCTCTTTGAACTTGTCATAGGCCTCAAAAGCGTCGATAGCATTTACAAATGCTTTATAAGTAAATGCCTCCATAGAAGCGTCCCTATACAGTTTATGATAGGTGGCATGTTCCTGTTTATACATATGTTTATGGTTTTTCTGGGACTACCCTCATTCATAGACCCTATCGCTAAAATCTTTCCAATATTTACATTTCTAGGCAAAAAAGTCCATCTACATCTGTTGTTCTATTATTTCATGGATGGCTTCGATGTTTAGATGTGCAACTGTCCAAAATCTGGTGTAATCTACCATAGCCGTGCGCCAGTCCTCGTTATTAGTATCATGGGCTATGAGGAATTTGTTCCTCGATTTGAGGTCTTCCACCTCAGCGCTCAGGTCAGCCTTCTCTTGCTCAGCTTTTTGGACCCGTTTCCACAGGTCCTCATTAATGTGCTTATACTCCCACAAGGAGCATGCCAACTGCAAAGCACATTTGCAAGCCTCGTCGTATGCACGACAAGACACCTAGGTCACTTCAGGCGGGAATGTAGGCACGACACCAACTTTTAAAGGTCGTGTCGGGTCCCATTTGAGTGAATAGGCTGTCACCAACATAAAAGGCACACTAGTCACATTAGCATAGCAAGGTTAATGAATTCGAGAATTCTAGCGTGGCGACATTAGAGCACCTAGAAGCTACTTTACACTTCGACGGTGCCTCAACTGCACGAGGAGGTAGTGCAGCTGCCGTCATTACATTCCCCTCTAGGAAAATGCACACGTTTACTTATTGTTTTGCATTCCCTTGCACCAACAATGTGGTAGAGTATGAGGGGCTACTTAGATGCCTCTTGGCTACCCAAACACTATGCATACAACACCTGGCGATTTGCAGGGATTCACAACTAGTTGTGAACCAAATCATCGAGGTGTACGCTTGTAAAGCTATGCACCTGCAACCCTATTGCGACCTAGCAAAAAGCCTACTTAAGCAATTCACGACTACAGATGTGCAACATGTGCCACGCAATGAGAACACCATGGCAGACACCTTAGCCACCCTAGCACTAAATTTTCCACCACACGCATTTGCAAGTCTACCGACTTTGATTGTTGAATGTACTGAGCCTATCACTCAGGTGGGACACGTGGCCTCTATTAGTGCTGCAGATACCTAAGAGTGGTACGCCAACATTAAAGCCCACCTGCAACACGGCGAACCCCCAAGCGGACTGACATCTACCCAGAGAGATGCAATCCGCAAGCGTGCTCGACAATATACACTCATGGGAAATGACGTCCTGTGCAAACGTTCCTATGATGGGATATTGCTGGCATGCATGGGTGAGGAGTAGGCATGGAAGATGATTAATAAAGTACATGAGGGACTGTGTGGTGGACACATAGCACCTAGGGCTATGGTTGTGAAAATCAGATGCCTAGGGTACTACTAGCCGCATATGGAGTGTAACTACCTATCAAAAGTCAAGATGTGTGACACGTGCTAGAGATACGCAAATCTCATACACGTCTCACCTACAAAGTTGCACCCAACGCAAATCACATGGCCTTTTCAGCGATGGGGACTAGACCTCATAGGATCTATCATGCCCAAATCCTCCATAGGGCATAGCTTCATCATCACCGCCATTGAGTATTTTACTAAGTGGGTGGAAGCTATCCCCCTAAGGAAGACGACATCTCAGCAGGTCTACCATTTCATCTTGGATAACATCGTGACAAGGTTTGGGCTTTCGATGACTATTGTAATCGACAATGGACCACAGTTCAGTAGTACGGAAACTCGAACCTTCTGCAACAATCTAGGCATCATGTAATCATTCTCCTCCTTGTATTATCTACAGGCGAACGGGCAGGCGGAGGCTACAAATAAGTCCATCATCAACTTGCTGAAGACGATGCTTAATAATAGCAAGAGGTGATGGCACGAGCAAATCCTCTATGTTCTATGGGCTTACAGAACGACATGCAGGACCGCGATGAGTAAGACTCCTTACAGTCTTGTTTATGGATCTGAAGCTGTGTTGCCTCCTGAGTTACAGGTACTATCACTTCGGTTGATCCTATCTAATGTCGTGAGCGAAGCCCAGAATAATGAGTCGAGAATCATCAACCTCGACTCAATAGAAAAGGAGCATGCATAGACCCTGAGCTGCATAGAGCACTACCAAAGCAAGCAACGGCAAAAACACCATGCAAACCCACATCAACGGCCAATACAGAAGGGAGACCTCATCCTCAAGGTTGTCCCTGAACATGTGAGAAAATTCTCAGCCAATTGGGAAGGCCCATACATGGTCATGAAAGCCTTTGAGAATGGAGCCTTCAAGCTGGCAGACATGGACGACAACGAGTTCACAAATTCGGTGAATCACTCATACCTCAAGCCGTACTACATCTGAAGCATGAACACGGTAAGCATCATCCACTACGACGTAAACTTGGCATAGCTTATTTGCTACAATGTAAATTTGGCATAGATTGTCTGCTACGATGTAAAACTGGCAAAGGTGGTAATCGTCCGCTACAACGTAAAACTGGCACAGCTCATCCACTACAACATAAAACTAGCATAGCTCATTCGCTACGATGTAAAACAGGCACAGCTAGTCCGCTATGACTATAAATTGGCACAACACATTTGCTATGACGTTAAACTGGCACACACGGTCTACTAGGACCTTAAACTGGGTTCGCGGCACGTCCCCAGCATGCATCTGCGCCAAGTACACATCAAGTGAGTGTGCACAGTGCCAATGTGGGATGGGATTTTGTAGTTCCAGAATGCAATTCACGATGCAATGAGAACACAATCTGGAACATATGCAATGCCGCTGCTCCTAGCATCTTGCTGATCCCCCGAAGATGTCGTACGACATTTGACTGACCCCCCGTACCTACTGTCGCCACAGACCATCACCCTGACGGTAGTTCCTTGGTTAATGCCTGCTACTAGAGTTCTGACAATATTGTGGCCCATCCACAATATTGTTGCCCTCCAGCTCCCTGCCAATGTCTGGGCTTAAGCGACATTTAGCTATGTGGTAGCTGATCCCATAGCTGAACTGAGAATGCATGCCTTAGGATTCCAGAGCATCCACACTCATAGCAACTCCCCACTCTTTTGATGCTAACTCCTCCATGCTGACATTGCCAAGGCCACTGTTGGCTTCCTACTTTGGACACCATACACCAGCAAAGGTGTCTAAGAGCTTCAACAATGTTTGCAGCAAGCAAGGTCTTTGCCCTCGTTTTGTATTATGGCTACTTCTTCTGGTTTGCTCTCTATTGTGTTTGCAGAGTCATCGATAGAAGGTGCGTCTCGCCACAGCAGCAAATGCTACAACATTGCAAAGTGATTGTCTGGATTAGCTTAGCTACGTTAGAGTGCACATCCTGCCCTACCTTCTAAGCTCCTTCCCTTTACCTTGCTTCTTGCACCCGCAATTTCTACTCGTGCCCCTCTTGTACAAGCTTTTCCCAACGCCTATTAAGCCCTCCTATTTGCTGAACCGCAAAGTCCATGACGTGCGTAACATAGCTCGCCGCATGGAAAGCATCTGTAGGTAGGTTAAAGTCTGATACGGATATAACACAACTCATCCCAGGAAAGAAATGCCTGTCCTTCAGCAAGGTTGTTCACAAATGTAAATGGCAAAACAGCAAAAGGTAAAAGTATAAGAGAGCGAAAGCTCACATGCCTAAAACAAATGGCGTGTAAGCCGTTTTGCAATCACCCTCTCCAAGCGTTTCGACGAGAGGTCGAAGGTCAGTAAAAGTAAAGATGAAAACATGAACAACTCCCTCATGAGCACTCCAATGAGGGACTCTACTAAGCCTCATCTTTATCCTTTTCCTAAACCTCCTTCCTCCCTGCTTAGCCTTTTCCCTCACAAAAACCAATGCAACACTCACAAGCATAGCTAAGTGACGTCTTGACGATCACTGAACAACAATGTTAGCATTTTATCTTCCGTGGTGTTTCATATTCTTTGTCAACGTCTCTCAGGACCATCCTCCAGATGTCGACAAAGAGGAGCCAATGAAGCACCCTAAATTTTCAGGGCATCCTTGCTTCACCAGGCCATCACAATTTAGGCAGCATCACAGTAGTTCATCAGGAGAAGGATGTTTTGGGCTTTAGGATGCATAGTTTGGAAAATTTTCTAGCTAGGTAAGTCGTCCAACTAACAGCCTACACAGAAGGGAGGCGGAGAGTCGTCGGCGATGCTCAAAATGCACAAAACAGTTTGGCAATTTTTCTAGTGAAGGAGTTTGCTATGCTACGCAACGCTATATAGCGTAGCAAGCTTCAGGAGACAGTTGTTCAAACAGTCAACCGTAAATTATTGCAAGACAGGATGCTACGCTATGCTACGCTACGTAGCGTAGCACAGCGTAGCGAGAGCAAGATAGGAAGGTCTGGCCTACTTAGTGATTTCAAATGCACTTAGTTAGTGCCTCTGACCTTTAAAAACAATTGCTTTGCTCGGCTCCAAGTTCTTCAGCAATGGCTCCTTCACTAGAAAATGGCAAACTTAGCAAAAAGCAGGTCGTGTCGGTTGCTACGCTACGTAGTGTAGCACAGCGTAGCAACTCTACGGGAGTAGTGAAAGGCATCTCAAAGGGCAGGATCAACAAGTTCGCAAGTTTTGCATGGCAAAAGGAAAAGTTTGTAAATTGACGATGTTTTCACGACTAAGGCCAGCTGCTACGCTATGCTACACTACGTAGAGTAGCATAGCGTAGCAAGTATGCAAGAAGCAGTTAGAGCACTTCAAAGGTTTCCAACATATGCAGCAGGATGCAACGCAAGGTTTTGCCTTAAACTAGTGGCTATGCTATGCTATGCTACAAAGCATAGCGTAGCGTAGCAAGCAGTTATGATACATCAATGCACTTCACCTATTTGCACCATTGGCGCACATATCCAAGTTCTGACAGTGCAATTACGGCATGGTAGGCTCTCAATTACGGCATGGTAGGCTCGTAATGACAACGGTCATGCATGTCCAATGGTCATGCACACCCATGCAACACAGACAAGTCAACATGGGCCTAGGACACACGACGTCCAAACTGCATCTTTCGCGCATCCTTGGTCCTATAAATACCCCGGTCAGTCTGTCGGATGTGGAGGGAATCAGGCAACAAACATGCAAAAAGTTAGCACTGTATTCCTGAGCATTGTAAACATCTTGTTTGACATTATAAATAGTGGGTATTATCGTTTGGCATTATGTTCTGCCCTTTCTGCTATCCTCATAGCATTTTTGCATTGTTGACTGCCAAGTTTGCGTTCAAGCGTACAGTTGTCTTGCTCTGGACGTCTTGGTTACCTTTGGGATCTCTGCGTTCAAGCGTACAGTTGTCTAAGAATAGACAACGTGACCTCGTTGGCACTTAGATTAGGCCTTTTGGATCCTATTTTCTCTATGGGGAGAATAACAAGGTTGTTTCATTGTCCAACCAACTAATAATCCTCACAACCTCATTCAAATGACTCATGGCTAGATGATAAATAGATGACTTCCCATCACCCACCACTTGCATATCCTTATTATTACTATAGATGCTGCTCTCAAAGTTTCCTAAGTCATTTTGCGACTATGAGCATCTCTAGTATGGTTTCAGTTCGTGGTGGTGATGACTAATTGATGAATCATCATTAGGTTGTGTTGAACCCCAAAAATTGGTTCAATTTTTACTAAGTATTTTGTCAAAGGCATACATTTTAATTGATTTTATATTGTTAATTAGTGTTAAATTATTATTTATTGTATTTTAGTTTAGTGATGAGTATTAGTTTGTTAGTTTATTTTAATTAATATGATATATTATTATATATTAATTTATATTATATATAATTATATATATTATGTAAACATTATATATAATCATAGAT
>MNCI01001829.1:44680-79837 GCA_015680685.1 Gnetum montanum
CTCACTATACTGCAACATGAAATATTAAATAACAATTGGCATTTGCACATCAAATTAAAAGAAGGAAGCCATCCATTATCCATACCATTGCAACAGTTTTTTCGTCTTTAAACCACTATCATTTCCTATAGAAAAAACTTATTAATGATTATGGTTGCCATGTTTTCACCTTTGTTTCCTTGCCAAACCATCAGGTAGTAAAAATCCATTTACCATGATTGGAATGCAGCTATTATATTCATCTTTACCTCACAATTCTATATCAGTTTTACTTTATATGCTCTCATTGTCTTAAGCAAAAATCATAGTGACGTGAAAATCATGAGAGGAGTTATGGAGACTAGAAGAACAAGCCTTTGATCAACTACTGATGCTATTGTAGCCAATGTTCCATAGAACATCTAACTTGGAGGCCACACTTGCACTTTGCTGGTATTGGTAATGGGTAGCTCAGGAGAATGGCAGCCATAATTATTGTAATTTTAGTTAGTGTTCTAGTTCCCTTTTGAAGGAAACCCATGTTGTTGAGTTGCTATTTCTATGTGGTGCCACAGACTCTGGCTCCACCGTTATATGTTTATCCTACTTCAATTCCCTGGGCAACAACTTCGTTGTTTGGGAGGAGAGATATGTAGTGAATTTTCGTATCATGATGTCACTCATTCTGGAGTTAGCTGAGATGTTGTGACAAGGTTTTCTTTTTCTGCAATCATTGTTCTCACCATCATCCAAGAACATAATAATGCTTTTAGCAACCGATAAGTCTAACAGTAATGAGTCCAACAACATTTTTCCTGTTAAGAATGACCACCTAGCACTATTGGAATAATATTGAAACTAAAGTTTTAGATCCACTGAGACACTACTGCTAAGTTTTTGCAGGTCAAGGATCATATAGAGGAATTTATCTAGATAAAGCATGAGATTGTACCCATCATTACCACAATCAAAAGGGTTTGATCACCCATGCTTCAACTTAAGTTTCTCCTGGGCCAATCTCTGATAGCGTTGCTGCCATGAACATGAGCATGAAGTAAAAAAATCCATAGTGGTAAGGTGGCATTCCAGGCACTCAAGTTTGCAAGAGGAAACAAGTCTCTAGAAAATATATTGCTTGATGACAATGTAGTAGATGCAAGCATAAAAGATGTCAGAAAGTTTCTGGGTTTCTATGCATGCAAAGAAGTGTTGGAGCTTTTAGAAAATGCATTAGGTAGAAGCAGCGATGCCAACAGTAGTAGCATGCATACTAGCAACGATTATAGCAGGGGATAGTGATGGTGTAGAGATAGGTGACATTGCAACCAATGGTGCAGGCATCATGCAGATTGATGTAGAAGCATGCAACGTCGAAGGAGGTCGTTGGTGGTGGTGTTGTTGTTGTTGCGAAGGAGAGTGAGATGGTGTAACAAATTCTGGGATTGTGTGGTGTAGCAAGGGTCTTTTACTTATGATGTAGCAACCTTACATGCCATTACAGCAAGGTCAAGGTTCAAAAAAATCTGAATTGAGAGCACAACATATCTGCACCTTTGTGTGGTTTAACATGTGATAAGGTCTTCCATCATTTTTGTCAAACTTCATACTAATCCAAGGCATTAAAGATGTTCAACTTAGTAATTATACTAATTTAAATGGATTGGTATCTCATTCTTCCATATCCATCTATTATTAAAATAATTATTTTAAAACATTTTTAGAGTATAAATACTTCTTCAACTTTGTATCTTTTGTGCAACCTAGGGTGTGAAACCCCAGGGCCACCAAGTGCATTTTTTGTGCATCTTTTGTATAACTAGTATATTCATTGTGCATCTGATGTGAAACCATTGGGCACCATTTGTGCAACCCAATGGGAATCCAACGGGCATAAAACATACACCAGAATTGATACCCAAACAAATCCACATCAAGTTGAAGTTCAATTCCCCTTGAAGAATTATTATGTAAGGACTTGTTGAGCTTTGTGGCCACTAAAGACCATTAGAGTCCATTGCTGGCTGTCAAGATTTCTACACTATGGAATCAGCAAGGTAGAATCACAAATTAGGTGAAGTCTCCTTTCTAATTCTCATAATCTATACTTTTATTCATGACTTCAATTGATTTAATTATAAATTTTTATTCTTGAACTTGTGATTAGAAGTTAGGATGACAATTTATGATTTTACTTATGAGTAATAGTCATAAGTATGGGATTTAATTGGATTCGATTTTAATTATTTATTGTCTTGATGATTTCTTTGAATTTTTAACCATTCCTCCAAGGGATATGGCTCACGCTTCAGTCACAGACGAGGTGACAATCTCTACAACAAAAGAAAGAAAAATAAATTTTGCCTAGCTCATCAATTTGGCATCGTTGCCAAGGAGGTTGGCAAGATTAATCATCATCAAGGGTTCAATATATTTTATTTTATTTTTAATTGAATTTTCAAAAAAAAAAAAAATTTCCATTTCATTTTATTTTATTTTCTTTTGTTTTAAATGGTCTCCCCTAATTATTTTTTTGTAATAAAAAATATTTTTTTTAAAAAAGAAAATTATAAATTTTAATTACATATTGTATATAATTAAGGGAAAACCAATAGTTTACAACCTTTACCTTGAAAAATTTAGAGGACAAGAGAAAATGATATTGTTAGTTGGGACTATAAAGAATTCAGTAGCATCATGTATGGAATGCAAAGGAGAAGGACAACTCCTCCTACCTTGAAAGGTAGGTTTAAACCCAAAATCCAACTAAGGGTGAGTTTTAGATTAATAAGTGTCTTACACATAATAAATTTCATTATTTTAAAACAATATTCTTTAAGTATAGTGTTCATAAGTCAAGGTAGCTACATAGTTAGTTTAGGGTAATGCTTATTAGTGTTTGATTTCCATTAAATACTTATTTGGATGAGTCACTAAGGTGGAAAGGGTGTGTTATATTGGACCTCGTTTCTTTGGTAGTAAAAGGCATCTATCTATATTAAGCCATGTGAATAACCCTTAGAAAATAAACTTGGCTTCCATAAGAACCTCATGATTGAAGCTAAATTTTTTGCAAAAAGAAAAAAAAGAAGAAAAAATGATGAAAAAAACCACAAAAAATAAGACAAGATAAAATGCAAGAAATGAAGAAGAAAAAAAAAAGAACGACCCCACAAGATCCTTCAATTATGAGGTGAGCCTCACTTGTGAAAGAACCTTACAGTTGGGGCAATGCTCCAAGCTCATAATTTTCAGCATCCCATAAGAACCCCCTTCTATAAGCAAAGTGTTTAAGGGTTAGGCATCAATTATCAATCTACTCCTGATGCCACTACCTTAGAACTAGGGTATAACATTGGCAGTGAAGGAGTCACTCATCCACAGCTGGTATGTTAATGGATATCTTTACTTCTAATCATTCCTTTTACTTTGTTATTTAGTTACTTTGCTTATATTTCTTTGTACTTTTTAGACTATTGTTTTTCTTTACTTTTGTTTTGTACTTTTTAGATTATTATTTTCTTTTTTCATTTTTTTTACATTATATATAATCATAGATGTAAATTATATAAAGACATTATATATTAATGTTNTGCCATTTCCTATAGAACAAAACTTATTAATGATTATGGTTACCACGTTTTCACCTTTGTTTCCTTGCCAAACCATTAGGCAGCAAAAATCCATTTACCATGATTGGAATGTAGCTATTATATTCACCTTTACCTCACAATTCTATCTTAGTTTTACTTTATATGCTCTCATCGTCTTCTATAGAAATCACAATGATGTGAAAATCATAAGAGGAGTTGTGGAGATTAGAAGAACAAACCTTTGATCAATTGCTGCTGCTACTGCAGCCAATGTTCCATAGAACATCTAACTTGGAGGCCATGTTGGATGAATAGAAGACTTTACGATTCGTCACACCTACACTTTGGTGGTATTAGCAATGGGCAGTTGCGCAGGAGAATGGCTACCATATCTGTTTGTAATTTTAGTTGGTGTTTTGGTTCCCATTTGAAGGGAACCCACATTGCTGAGTTGCTACTTCTATGTGATGCCACAGACTATGGAATCATTGTTATATGTTTATCCTAGTCTAGTTCTTTGGGCTTTTTTAATAGCTTTTTCGTTTGGGAGGAGAGATATGCAATGAATTTCCATATCATGATGTTGCTCATTCTAGAGTTGGTTGAGATGCTATGACAAGGTTTTCTTTTCTTGCAATCACCATTGTCACCATAATCTAAGAACACAACAATGCTTTCAGTAACTGATAAGTCTGACAGCAATGAGTCCAACAACATTTTTCTTGTCAGGAACGACCACCTAGCACTGTTGGAATAATATTGAAATTAAAGTTTTAGATCCATTGAGACACTATTGCTACATTTTTGCAAGTCAAGGATCACATAGAGGAACTTATCTAGATAAAGCATGGGATTGTACCCATCATTACCACAATCAAAAGGGTTCGATCACCCATGCTTTAGCTTAAGTTTCTCCTGGGCCAATCTTTGACAATGTTGCTGCCATGAACATGAGCATGAAGTATAGAAATCCATAGCAGTAAGGTGGCATTCTAGGCACTCAAGTTTGCAAGAGGAATCAAGTCTCTAGGAAATAGACTGGTTGATGACAACGTAAGTAGATGCAAGCATAAAAGATGTCAAAAATTTTCTAAGTTTCTACACATGGAAAGAAGTGTTGGAGCTTCTAAAAAATACATCATGTAGAAGTAGCGATGGCGATGGTAGTGGTGCACATAGCAGCAATGGTTATAGCAAGGGATAGTAATGGCATAGAGATAGCCGACATTGTAGCCAGTGGTGCAAGCATCTTGTAGATTGACGTAGAAGCATGCAATGTTGGAGGAGGTCGTTGTTGGTGTTGTTGTTATTGTTGTGAAGGAGAGTGAGGTGACGTAACAAATTCTGGGATTGTGTGGTGTAGTAGGGGTCTTTTACTTATGACGTGGGAACCTTACATGCCATTATAGTAAGGTCAAGCTTTAAAAGAATCTGAATTGAGCGTGCAACATATCTGCACCTTCGTGTGGTTTAACGTGTTATAAGGTCTTTCATCGTTTTCGTCAAACTTCATACTAATCCAAGACATTAAAGATGCCAAACTTAGTAATTATATTAATTTAAATGGATTGGTATCTCATTCTTTAGTATCCATCTATTATTAAAATAATTATTTTTAAACATTGTGAGAGTATAAATACTATTTCAACTTTGTATCTTTTGTGCAACCCGGGGTGTGAAACCCTAGGTCCACCAAGTGCATTTTTTAAG
This sequence comes from Gnetum montanum, assembly GCA_015680685.1. NCBI lineage: Eukaryota > Viridiplantae > Streptophyta > Gnetopsida > Gnetales > Gnetaceae > Gnetum > Gnetum montanum. The sequence goes on from MNCI01001829.1 coordinate 49,960, forward strand.
CATCTTTTGTATAACTAGTATATTCATTGTGCATCTGGTGTGGAACAACTGGGCACCATTTTTGAAACCCAATGGGAACCCAACAGGTACAAAACATACACCAAAATTGATACCCAAACAAATCCACATCAAGTTGAAGTTGAATTTCCCTTGAAGAATTATTATGTGAGAATTCATTGAGCTTTGTGACCACTAAAGACCATTAGAGTCCATTACTGGGTTATCAAGGTTGTTGCACTATGGAAATAGTAAGGTAGAATCATAAATTAGGTGAAGTCTCCCTTGTAATTCTCATAATCTATACTTTTATTCATGAATTCAATTTGATTTAATTATAAATTTTTATTCTTGAACTTGTGATTAGAAGTTAGGGTGAAAATTTATGATTTTACTTATAAGTGATAGTCATAAGTATGGGATTTAATTGGATTTGATTCTAATTATTTATTGTCTTGATGATTTCTTTGACTTTTTAATTGTTCCTCCATGGGATACGATTTGCGGGTCAGTAACAGATGAGGTGATAATCTCTATAATGAAAGAAAGAAAAATAAATTTTAAAGGTATCTAGTGCCAAATTTTGCCTGGCTCCTCAGGCTACGCTGATTAGCATGCATCGATGCATCCTCATTGATGCATGATTTGATGCATAGATGTGGCATTTGAATTTGTCTATATAAATGCATGAACCCACTACATTCATGGCTTCAAAAAGTCAATAGCATAATGAAGTTCTTGCATTTTATTTTCATAGGAGTTAGAATATTTTCTAAGTGCCCACAATAGGAGTTAAGGATTGTACAGATCATGATTTGAGCACTAATCTACCTAGACACATTAATGTGATGGTAATAAAGACAAGACTTGATATACTTGCAACACTTGAAAATAAATTAATGTTTAATTTTATGTAATTTATTATTCATGCACTTTACTTCCATTTTCATAGTTAATTAAATACATTTGATTAATACACATAAGTACAACCACCTCGAGCATAGTATTAACGCTTGGTAATCCTAATAGTGCTATCACTTGGTAACCCAGTAGCATTGTAATGCATTCAAGACGTGTATAGAAGGTGGGACCAGATACTTATGCTAGGAAATAGGCTAAGACATTAGTTAGTTACTTAGATTAATACTTCATTAATTTCTTTGTTCCATAGTTAGGATAATTAGATAAAAATATAAAATTAATACAAATCATGTGCCTTGGCTTCACTTAATCATATGCTTGTTCTTACACAACTATAGCCAGGAAGACAATGATCACATCCTTAAGTTACTATTTGTACTATTGGCATTTAGAGAGCTAAGGTCCACGAAATTTGATTGGATTACTACTAAACACTTGTGATTCATATGGTTGGATGTAGGGTTTACTTACCGCTCATCACTAATCCTCTTCTTGTAGCTTTGCTACTATCTTATCTTTTATCATTTCCTACCAAGATGTGGTAGAAGTGTGATAGACCACATCATTTGAATAGCAAGCTATCCCTCCTAGTTTTTACATAATTTTTTGATCAAGCATGGGAAAGGGAGTGTCTTTCTATCCTTCTCATTTTCTTTAAAATATTTTTTGATCTCCAAGAAGATGAGTTGGGGTAGGTTGACTATGAATTTCTCGCTTAGAGCTGCACATGCCATTGTGAAGAAGGCTATTACCTTACTTGGCCTCACTATTAGGTTTAGGTAATAGGCAAATATCTTGAAATAAGCTTACTCTCCCTTTGTATGGACACTATACTTCTTACGGTCCACTTCGTAGCATTGTTGAATCCATTCCTTATTTGCCTTTAGGTTTTCCCACATCAAGATTTCAACAAGTTTAGCCTTGGTATTAGGTAAACCAAGGGCTTTACTTATGACCTCAATTGAGTAAGACATGGCAATATTCTTAATTTTCGTTAATGCATCTTCTTGTTGATTTTTTTTGAATAAAGACATCTCCCCCATGTATTACTCTTTACTATTAGAGAGAATGGGCCATAAGGGAGAACTTTGTAGTTGTGTTTTGACCTCTTTTGGTGCTAACTCCAAGAAGGATCCAAAGTTTAACTATTGTAAGATGAAACTTTGGACCTCCTTGGTCCTAATTCATTCTAGACAAGCCTCCATAAGGATTATTTTTAGATTAGACCTTAGCCTAGGAGCTTCATCCTCCCTTGATTGGCCTGTCTCTGTAGTGGGAATTTTCCTGACAGGTTCCACTTCAAGTTCCTCCCTAAGAGGTTTGGTAGTGCATGTCATGTCGACCAGTTGTTCTTGGGTTTATTGCTATTATGTCTATTGGCCACTTCCTCCTTGGGATCACTTTTTCCTAGGCTATGATGTTCCTCCCATCTACAATCATAAACATAATCCATGATTAGCTCTTTAATTCATAACCTTTAGTTATTGAATACCTTTCTTCGTTAGATTACGTTATGTTAATTTATTTGGCATTAATGGTTTATGATTTAAGTGCTTGTTTATGATTGTGAGCTAGGTTTATGATTGGGGAGTTAGAAAAATGCCAAATGCTTTTCTATGAAAAAACCAAAGATTTGTGTCCCCCATGATGTAAAATGTACCTTTGGTAGCCCAAGAATTAAAAAGTGAGTGAAATCAAGTAAGCAGTTTAGAAGTTAGGATTCTGAAAAGGTTCTTGGGCTTTGAAAAATAGCAAAAACTCCTCTGTCACTTTGGGAAAAAGGTGAAAAATGAGCTAAGTATCATGCATATTTATAGACTTTTTGTGTTGCATTGATAGGGCTACATTGACTCATCTAATTACATTGACACAATTGTTCTTAGAGATTTTTTCCATTGAGAATAAAAGTGATGAGCGGCTAGGTACCCCTATGCCCAACCATGCGAATCATGGGCGTTCACACGCGACTCGGTCAAATTCCGTAGACTATAAGCACTTTACATACACCAGACCTTAACTAGAAAAACCCTTTGTTAGAAAATTCGTTGTCTTCCCAACCTCACTTGTGATGTTCTAGTGGCGATGGTTAAGTGAGATTGAGGAAACTGATTTTTATGGATTTTTACTTTATCTTCTAGTATCTAATTCTTGTAATGGAAAGTAAGGATTGAAATATTATGTAATCTATATTTAGCCTAATCTATATTCTAACTCTTCCTAGCATAAGTATCTAATCCCATCTTCCATGCACATCCTAAGAATCCCCTAACCACTACTGGGTTACCAGACGTTAAGCGTCACTGGGTTGCCAAGCATTGGGTTTATGTTTGAGATGGTCGTACTTATGGTTCCTACGAACTATAAACGAGCAGTAGCAATTAAAGTAATAACAAGAGAAACTTAAGGAACTATTAAAGCATAGAAATATTAAACTATTAAATGCGTTAAATGACTAAGTCCACTTGCTGCAAGGAATGATTGAAAAGCTCATCTTTATTACCGTTCACGCCAATGGGCTTAGGTACATCACCGCTCAAATAAAGAGCCGGACACCTTTCTTACACCTACTGCAGGCACCTGGAAAATATTCTAACCCTCATGGAAACAAACTGCAAGAGCTTCACGACAATTGACAAAAAGGTACCTAAGAATGGTAGGAGCCCACTTATTTATAGGCCGAAATAGACACCGCGTAAACGGGGCCGCATCGACGGGGCTGCGTTGACGCGACCACGTATACAGGGTCCTGTATACGCAGCCTAGTAAATGCATCGACCATTTAGCACTTCATCATATCCCCATGACTGAGTAAAAACTTGTCCTTGAGTTCCTCTTAAAATTTGGAAGGTATGGACTTTTATTTACAACACACATGACTTGACACACACATGACACAATACCAACTTTACTGATGCACCAAGTGCCTGAGTATACAGAGAAGGAAAAATTACAAAAATGGTGGTGTTCAGAGAAAAAATTGAACACCTTGCTGATCCTAGATTCTCTGATGTGCAGAAAGATGAAAAAATTGCCGAAGAAGATCACACCATCCTTGGTGGCGATGGTTTCGATGGACCTTCACCAGCCTCTGGCCCATGTAGCAGCGGTGGCACGAATGATGGCTATCCCGCAACAGCAGCAAATTCTGAAGGTAATTGGAAAGCCTCTAGAAGGGCCCTCATTTTTTCTTCTTTGCTTCTAGGATTGTTCATTGTCCAGGCAGCTTTACCAATGTGTGCTGGAACTGGAACTGCCCAAGGGCATGGCAGCACCAGGAAGAGTTCTTTCTAGTTGATGAATTAGGTTGCGAACTGTATCCGTTCGATGTCAAACACTCGGATTGATGTCTGCAATTGCTAGTAGTCATTCATTTGATGGGCCAAGTTCTTTGTGACTGCACATTATCCTTCAAAACTCATGCGAAGAACCTTGAGTTCCACGTTTGTTGTTTCCAATTTCTGCTTTGTTGTCTTGTGTGCTTGGAACTCACTCTCATATAAAGAATATGAGATAGCCACTTGCTTCTCCAAATCAAACCGTGGCCTCCCAACTGTGAGCATAGCTAGGTTTGCACAGCAAAGGTTGGCAAGCTCCATATACTCTATCATTTCCTCAATCTATAGTTCCTTGAGGCAGATTTCAGCTTGATTATAGGCATTCAACCCATCAAAGATAGGTTGCCATACCTCACCTCCTTCTCGGAGCTGCTGGAGTGCTTAGTTCAGCTTAGCCTTTGCAACTTGAATTTGTTTCTTATTCACTTCCTTTTGCAAGCCCACTTGGTCCCTGTAATGATTCTTGACTCTTTCAAATTTTAGGGCCTCGTTCTTCCAAGCAGTGATTTCGATGGTAGATTTCTGTCGCAAAGTTCGAACCTCCTCCATGGATAGAGTTCAATTCTCAGTGGCCAACCTTCTTACATCAGCACTCACACTGGCTAGCTCTTCCTGCTGTTGCTGAATAAAATTTTTCATGTGCTCATTTTTAGCACCAACATTACGTAGGTGATGGACCTCCGGGGTTAACCTAACATTCTCTTAGAGAACCTCTATCAAGTCCTCATCTAAATGATATGTCTAAGCATCTGCCAAGGACTTATCAAAGATCTCTAACTCTCCTACTGCACGTAATATCCATATGGGTCTGGCTACCAGTAAGGGTACTGATGTTTTGGCGGTGGCATTCCCCATGACTGTGGGTATTTCCACTGCTGATGTTGTCCGATGGGTTGTGGTGGAGTTCCACTTGGATAGTATGTCAATGGTTGGTGGAACTATCTTGGGTTACCTTGAGGATAAGGTAACCTACGGGGTGTCTGCCATCTATTAAGTCTTAGGTTGAGTGCATACACCCCAGATTCTTGTAGATGTGAGATGATTGGACAACATCCCTTAGGATGGTCATATTGGCAGATCTCACATCCACCGTCATTGTCTGTGTCTGATTCCACAACCTCATCGGAGATAGTTATTTTTCCCTTACCCTTGTCACGTGCAGGACCTAAATCTCTTTGCTTTGTCTTGTTCTTGTCACTACTTCGTTCCTCCTTAGACTCCTATACAATCTTTAGTACAGTTTCAATTTTACTATCTAAGGACCTCCATACTTCATCTACCCTAGCTGCTATTTCAGTTAGTTTCTGAAGCGGCAAGGTTTTCGTGTTCACCAACTCTTTGAGTGGTGACTCATCCTCTTCATCGCAAAATCTCACTCCCTTCTTTCGAAGAGAGGGATCACGGTTATATTCTTCCGCACTTTTCCTTTTTCGTAGCTCCCCTTATTCTTCGGCTACTTGTTCTAACAAGCGATGAATTTCATGGGATCTAAGTTCTGATAGTCTCCCTTGGGCATAAGTCCCAAGGGTTCTCCTAGTTTCATACCTTAGCCCATCTACGATGTGGTGGAGTTGATCCCTCTGTGCGTAACCATGGCCCGGGCAACGATGTAACAATGCATAGTAGCGGCCCATGGCAGCATCTAAGGGTTCATGAGTACCTTGCTTCCATCCTTGGATCTGCTTATGCAAATTAGACACCCTGGAGTACGTTTGATATTTATCATTGAAGAGTTCTAACATCGTACTTCACCTCCTGATGGTTTCCGATTCTAAGGACCAGTACCAACTCTCTGCTTCCTTGATGAGTGTCCTGGGAAACAACTTTAGTTTTTGCCACTCGTTTTCTATGTTTTGCAAGGTGCAGGCATCATGAAATTTCTGTAAATGATTTTACGGATCTGCGTTGTATCCCCCTTCAAATCGTGGGATGTTGGTCATGTCTAAGCGTTTGATTCGACTATCTTTTAAATGCCTTGTTGGTATTCTTACTGCCTCCGTTATATCTAGCATGCTTCAGGTGGCAAGTAGGGGTTCATCATGATTATCTCTTTCATGACGTCTATGATGTCTCCGTTGTTCCCTACTTTCCCTTCGTTCATGACTTGATTCTCTTGATTACCCTCATCCTCTCTCTCGACTCTCTCGTCGAGGTCTCTCATTTCTCTTACTATTATCCTCTCTGTTATGCTCTTGATGATTGCACCCTGATGTGGAAGGAGAGGGTGAGTGATGTGAAGAAGGGGAAGAAGAAGGAGAACCATCACCATGATGATGTTTCTTGCCTTCTCTTCTATGGCTTCAGCCTCAATTGTGGTGACAATATAAGTGCCCATCCTTGTCATGTGTTGTTGTTCCCTTAGTGAACAGTTGGTGTTCACGGGGATCAAAACCAGGGTTATGTATCGTGGAGCATAGGTTCTGATACCCCACCTCCTCACTTTCGTTAAGAGGGGGAACATCTTTCGATAGAGAACTCGTGATAAGTGGTTCACAATCTCCAATTTCGCTTAGGATGTGCTATACCTCTTTGCCCTTCAACAGTGTATGTTGGCTATTCTGCCTTGAGTCTCTCATAAAAATTTCAAGGCCTCGATGGTTCAGCAAAAACTAGTGAATCAGGCAAGGAGTTGCGACAAGGTGCAGCATAGTACAAATGAAATTCAGAAGACAGAACGAAACGTTGGGTGCACGGCGGCAAGCCTTCCACTTTGCAAGTTTTCTATGTTTAGCATGTTATGCTGCATTACGCAAAATAGTGTAGCGCCGCATTACGCAGTGTAATATCAAAGACAATCCACCGTAGCATCAAAGATGGCAAACATTCAAGACTTCGACAACCCAGCAAAAATCTCAAGGCTTAAGCAACGATTTGCAGCATGCTACGCATTTCAGCGGGTTTTCTTTCCTGGTTAAGGGGCCCATTACGCTGCATTATGGAGTGTGGCATAATAAAACCCCAAAAGGGATTGAAACAGAAGAATCGCGTTGACAATACTTCAGCTTTTGTAGTTTCGTTATTTTATGCTGAATCACGCTATGATGCGTAATGTAGTGTAACACAGCATAATGCAAGTAATGATAACACAATTCAAACATCAGCAATTCATACGCCACAATACGCTCTCTAGCATATTGCAGCGTACTCAAAGGACAATTTGTTGCCAGAGTCCAAACAAGAGTGGTTTACGACGCACTACGCAACATAGCGTCAGAAGCTTCAATGACAACACATCAAGTCAATGACATCTTATAAGTTTAGGACACGCGTCACCTAAACCGCATTTTCCTCTTGACCCTAACCTTATAAATGCTCTAGTTGACAAAGATCAAGGGGTTGGAAAAAGTTTCTCTGTCACGGTTAGCAAGAGAGCAAAAAGAGGATCAACGATCATGAGAACATCGGAGGTGATTGGCAAGAACTCTTGATTAGAAACAATCGGCTACCAGATATTCTTCCCCGGGTCTGACTTCCTTGCACCCAGATTGGCTAAAACAAGATTTAACAATTGCATCTAAATCGTTTACATCGTTTTCAATTGTTTTCGGGATTAAAAATACCGCATTTCCTCATAAATAATCATCATTTTTCCATCAAATTATTACAAAAATTTTACTGATTAAGTAAGTCCCTGTCTGATCGACAAGACCGTTCAGGGCACCTCGGATTTGTTTTTCTCCAGCACGACCCTTGCACGGATCCGGGGTTAGAACTGTGTACATGGACTTTCGTTCGGTATTTCCAGCGACCGACGTTTTTCGTCGTTACAGTTTTCTGGCGTTAGAAGGAGGGCCTTCATATCCGATCCGTACTTTACAGGTAGTCTTGTAAGTTGTCTGTACCCACTTTTGATCAACGTAAATGTAATACCTCCAAGGTTGTTTACGGGATTGTGTGGTGCAGATTAGTTGATTCGACGATTCCTTTGGAATCCTATGAGATAGAAAGCCCCGATTATTATCTTAGTTTGCCTTTGCTCCTCCGATCTTTACCCTTATCGTCATTATCACCGAATCACGTAGAAAATGGTTACATCAACCACAGCTGTTGACACCGCCAACCTAGAGAACCCTTGGACCCTGCAAGTTACGCCTCCTGCGGCCGAGCCGCCAACTAGTTTGGTGCGACCACGTCATTCCCTCAGGCTTCAAAACAAAGAGCCTGAGGAAAATGCTTAGTGCAGAAAACATTACAATTTCCTCTATGCTAAACTAGTGGTGAAACTACCCATGTATCCACAAGAATTCGAGGAAAAATGAGAGTACGAGTTCATGTATTACAACGGGAAGGAATTTATTCCTTCACCTAACGCTAATGTGCCCCTAATAGATCAACGAAGGTGGATCTTAGATCAAATGCTGATGGCTAAGACATCGCCAGAACATTTGGAGGAGTTGTTCGGCGATGAAACACTTCATGATGGGCAAGATGATCTAGACTCCCACTCTAAAGGAGGCGGTCATGCTGATTTCGCCATGGCCCCTCCCTCCACAACATCCCGCATAAATCGATTGTTCATGGTTACCATGCCTTTAACATTATCTAATACTAATCGAGTCCCACACTCGTCGTGTGTACATTTTCTCTCTCCAACTATACTTTCGGGTGAAGTTTCATCACAAATCATTCCCCACCAGGTACAATTACCTAACCCACCCTGTCGTGCACTTACGCCTATGTCACTGCATGTGCACGTGGTACCTACGACGTAATTACCTACAACACTAACCTTGCTCCCGACTCACATGACAGGGCCTGCCACCATAGCATGGTGGGCTCCCAACCTGTCTCTTGTTACGCATCCTGCGCAAATGCACCATCATCCCCATCATCAAAGCCAAGTCCCGCAAGTGCTAAACCTAGTTGCGGGATCGCTGCCCATGCCCCCGGTTACACAAACAACGTACCCAATGGCACAACAAATGGTGGTTGCCCCATCCGCACCAATCAGATGGTGGATGCCACAAGCAACACTGCCTATAGGGACTATCCTGATAGCACCGACCATCAGCCAAGTCGCTGCCTCTGTCCTGCCACCTGATGTGGCTCCTCCTGCCGTTCCACAAATGACCTCGTCGTCTACGAGTCTGGACCAAGCCTTCCAGCTCATTCAGACCCTTACAGAAGAGGTCAAACATCTTAAGGCTGCTAGTTCTAACACGGTACAAGTCATGGATTTCTAGCATGATGATCCTATTAGCCCAACAGTCCCAGTCCTGTCATTACCACCTGGGATGTCCCTTCCCCATTTCACAAAATACAATGGGGAAGGTGATCCCAACGGCCACCTTGTCACTTTCAGGTCAAAGTCCTTACTATTGCAACAGTGGCCGCATACTATAATCTGTGTCTTTGCTATGTCCTTAACGAGAAAAGCTCTGGACTGGTATTGAGCACTTCCACGCACTTCCATTTCAACTTTGGAAGAGTTGTTAACCCAGTTTGTGACTTGTTTCAAATACAACCTGAAGTCGGAAGTCATGCTGGATCAGCTCATGGGAGTTAAGCAAGACCTGCTCGAGTCGATCCAAAAGTTCATACAGCGCTGGAGTGCTACCTTGAATGAAATCCGCGAACCCATCACGGAAGCCCATCTACTGGTAATCTTCAAGGGAGCGGTCAACGACTTCATTAAGTCTAAGCTATATTACGTCGCTCCCCATTCCCTTAGCGAAGCCTTTGCTCAGACTAAGAGCATACAAGACGTGGTAGAGGCTAGTAAAGATCCAGCATATGTAATCTACAAAAATGCCCACAACAAGGGTAAGGATAAAGGAAAAACCACGACAATGACAGTAGCGACGGTTGCTGAGGGGGCCAAGAAGAAAAACAACAACAAGAAAATGACTGTGGAGTCGACCGAGCTGACAACTAGCTCAAATGGCGCCAATCAAGAAGCTCCTTCTGCCCTTGAAGCACCCCCACAATCGAGGCCAAAATTTGAGTGTAAGGACCGCTCAAATTATGCAACTCTGCCTATGAAGCCTTCAGAACTTCTGAAGCAATTATTGGGAATCAGTCACATTCGACACAAGGCGGTGTCCGAGGAGGCCTTGAAACGTCACAGGCGCCATTGTGAATTACTCAAGAACCCCTCCTTGGCCCAACCTAATGAACCGCCCATTCCCAAGAACTTTAGGCTAGACTGATTCTGCGACTACCATCAATTATATGGTCATGACACGGATTACTGCTGGGTGTTGAAAGATGACCTTCAACGTATGATTGATCAAGGTGACCTGATCTTAGACAGTAGTAGTCCAGCTCGCTAGGAAAACCAAGCCATGCATGTGTACCAAGACCCGTTAAATGCAAATAACACAGGGTACACAATTAACGTGGTGGGAGTAGAGGGCGATAATCGGGCATAGCCGAAACAACCTTTCGTGTTGCGAACGCATCCTCGCTCTCCCTGAACAACGGATCCATCAGCATCGACAAGTGGTGCTCCAAGGCAACCTTTTATCCTTTGAGCCCCTCTCTAGATAACTTCTCGACAACCTGCTGTGGATAAAGCCACGGCCTAGCTCGCGCCTATGCCTAAGGCTCCCTTTGTCATCAGGGTGCCAAAACCATCAACCGCCCCTCTTGCGCAGGGGTAAACCTCCAAGTCAATCTCCTGATCCCAAATTAACAGAAAAGGAGAAGGAAGTATGACAACTGGTATGGTCGAGGACCATCTTAAGCTGGGGTTTCCTAAGCCTAAACCCCTAGCTTCTGTACCCTTGTCCCCATTTTGCAAAAATGGCAAAGTTACACAAACGCAACCATCTCCTCCTAGTCAAAAGAAACACAGCCCTCGACCACATGTGACTCCTCCCCGAGAAATTCGTCTCCTAGGGTGAATGGAAGAGAAAAAGGGTGACAAGCAGCTAGATCGTGGGCAGGATCTCTTCGACACCTTTACGCAAGTCAAATAGGCTCTAAAACAAAAAAATACAACATTGAGCCTTTATGACTTACTCATGACGTCACAGAAACATCGTGAGGCTATGGTTCATATGCTGACGTCCATACCCGTGGATGAAAGCCTGCTAGCAGATGAAGAAGCCATTCATTCCATTATGCTTCCCCTCGTAGCTGAGAAACCTAGGCCTTCCTTGTTGACCTTTTGCGAGGAATCCATTAAGGATGACCTAGAGAAGGGTCAGGTGACAATGGCGCCCATGTTCATCACCATCCGGGTTGGCCAACACCAAATTCGGAGGGTGCATGTGGATGATGGGACGACTGCTAATGTCATCCCATATCCCATAGTGGATAAGCTAGGCCTGATCGATCAGATCATTCCTACCATGACGTCGTGTTTAAAGTCGTTCAACAGGGCACGAGTGCAAGTCAAAGGCATAGTGCACGTCAACTTTGTGGCAAGGGAGCAGTTCCCCATAGATGCAACGTTTATTGTTGTTGAAGAGATGCCTGGCTTCAACTTGATCCTGGGGAGGTCTTGGTTGGCTCAACTGAGGGCACTTTCATCACCTATCCATCAGAAGATCCATCTGCCCTATGTAGGAAGAGAAGTGGTCATCCATGGTGATGAAATAACCTCTCAGGTTGTTAACAACATAGAAACAGAACAGGGGTCTGAAATCGAAATGTCTGAAGATCAGTCCCCTATCCAAATACTCGAACAAGCCGAAACAGTGGTTGATGACAGCCTAACTTGGGCCGAACTGCCATTCCCAGAGGAAGATTGTGATGTGAAGGAAAAGGGTCGTAAATCCCCTTGTCTTTATGCATCACCAAAAATAAAAACCATCGGGAAACAATTACAGAGCTAGCCAGTAAACTTTGTCATCTAACTGCTGTACAGTTTATGCGTATTTTCTTTCATCAACTATCCTATCTTTGCTTTACAAATTCTCATCTCATTTTTACACTTACGCTTATTCCTTGCGCTTCCACAAGCTACTCTCATTTACATTTATGTTTTTACGCTCCCACTAGCTGTCTTTGTTACTCTTAACTTTATCTACCACTAATAATGGCCCGCAATGGCCTTAAACTATCCATGGCCCACAATGGCCTTAAACTATCCATGGCCCAAAATGGCCTAAAACTACTCGTGGCCCGAAATGGCCTAAAACTACCCATGGCCTACAAAGGCCTTAAACTACCTATTTAAGTCACAGTTTACGCTTGAACTAGTCAAAGGCCCGAAATGGCCTAAGACTAGTTGCCTTATTTATGCTTTGCACCTGATTTATCTAATGGCCCACAATGGCCTTAAACTATCCATGGCCTGCAATGGCCTTAAACTATCCATGGTCCGAAATGACCCTAAACTAATACATTTATCATCTCGTAATCCGACCGCATTAACTACGATTTGTACAGAAATTCAAGTTTCACGACAAGCTAGACACGCCACGTTGCATCTTTCATTTTATTTCATACGCTAGCATCTAGGAAGCTGAGCTCGTCATTGTTTTACAGACCAGGCATATTTGTAATGGTCTACTAAGACCTCAAACTGGAAGCCTCCTTAATATGCAACGTTGACACAACGAAAACAAAAAAAAACTCTTATCGTTCAACAGATTGGTAGAAAAAATGATGTAACAACTTCCTTTTTTGGCATTTTTGTAGGGTGATTCGCAAATGGACGCAACTGTATCCGCACCATTAGCCTTAACACGCCCATATGGGGAGACCATTAGACAAATTAATTACATGCTAATAGAAACAAACCCTTCCCTTTGTGACGCAACTATAGCAACATCAGAAATATCCCTAGATTGGCCAGAACATCTAGCCTGAACACTAGACCTGAAGGCTGGTGACGTGACTGAGGACCCTCTCAATGAGGTCCCTGTGGTTACGCACAAAGGTGAAAATAAAACTCTCAGGGTCAGTTCCCTCCTAGATTGACAGACACAGAGTGGCATAATGCAAGTGCTCCAAAACAATGCTGCTGTATTTGCATGGTCATATGAAGACATGTCGGGATTAGACCTGAGATTAATACAGCATAACATAATTTTAGACCCATGCATCAAAGCAATTAGATAGAAGGCACGAAAGATTAAGCCAGAAATCTTGTTAGCAGTGCGTAATGAAATCACCAAGCTATATCAGGCTGGTTTCATTCACGAAGTTGATTACTCAGACTGGGTGTCCAATATCATAGTTGTTACTAAGAAAACGGGAGGCATACGCATCTGCATAGACTTCCGGGATCTGAACAAAGCTATGATTAAGGACAATTTCCTGCTGCCAAGTATCGACCAACTGATCGACACAACAGCTGGTTACGCGCTTCTATCCTTTATGGATGGTTTCTCAGGTTATAATCAAATTCGTATTAACCCAGAGCATCAATTGACCACAACATTCATGATGCCCTGGGGGACCTTCTGTTACACTATGATGCCCTTCAGGCTAAAAAATGCTAGGGCAACGTATCAACGAGCCATGACATACATCTTTAGTGACTACCTTTTAGGGAGATTGAACGACTACGTAGACGACATAGTTGTCAAGTCTATAAAGTCTGAAGATCATTCAGAAGACCTGGAGTTAGTCCTTAAACGATGTATTAAGCATGACTTATGGCTCAACCCAAAGAAATGCGTATTCAGAGTCAAAATCGGACGCATGTTGGGGTTTGTGGTATCGGAGACTGGCATCCGAGTCGACCCTAACAAGGTCAAAGCCATCGTCGATTTAACGCCACCTACAAACCTCAAAGAACTACGTGGGTTGCAAGGTAGACTACAGTTCATCAGGCGGTTCATTTCAAAGTTAACAGATAAATTACATCCCATGCAACACCTTCTTAATAAGGGTGTTAATTTCGAATGGACCGATGACTGCCAACATGCATTTGACAACTTAAAAAAGGAGCTACAACATTTACCAACAGTTTTCCCACCACAAAGGGATCAACCTTTTTACATTTATCTAGCTAACTCAGATATGTCTATAGCTGCGTTGCTTTGCCAAAAAAGGAATGATGGATCAGAAACCCCTATCTATTACCTCAGTCACGTCCTATTTGCATACAAAACAAGGTACAATAAAGTGGAGCATAACTGTTTGGCATTAGTTTTCGCACTTAAAAAATGTAGGCATTATCTTTTCCGCAGTCAGGTCAACATAATTTGTAAAAGCAACGTTTTGCGGGCTATCTCAAACAGCTTATATGAGAGTAGTAGGATAGCTCGTTGGAAGGCTATCACAGCCAAATTTGATTTACATTATGTTGGCCAATCATCCACCAAAGGTCAGGCTATAGCTGACCAGCTAATGACATCGCCCATTAAAGATCAAGCTACGATAGAGCCAGAATTCCCAGATGAACATGTACATAGTTTAAGCCCTATGTCAATAGGCCTCGAAGTGACATTATAATTCGATGGAGCTTCAACTAATAGAGGTGGCAGTGCTGCTACCGTTATTACGCTTGCCCCTGAGGATGTGCATCAATTGGCTTATTGCCTGGCCTTCCCTTGTACAAATAACATGGCAGAGTATGAGGGGCTCCTCAGAGGATTGTTGACAGCCACAGAACTCAACGTTCAACACCTAGCAATCCGAGGTGATTCGATGCTCGTCATTAATCAAATCACAGGAGTCTACACCTACAAAGCTATGCATCTACAGCCCTACTGCGATATGGCTAAAGATCTCCTGAAACAATTTGTGACGATCAATGCCCAACACGTGCCGCGTAACGAAAATGCTGTGGCCGATGCACTGGCAACATTGGCACTAAACGTGCCACCACACTTGTTTGCCACTTGGCCCAATTTAATGATAGAATGTACAGAGCCTATCATTCAAGCAGCATAGATTTCTTCATTAAAGGCGAGAGGAGTGCCAGAATGGTATGACAACATTAAAACTTACCTTCTGCATGGCGAACCACCGCAAGAGCTAATGCATGCACAAAAGGATGCAGTGCGCAAGCGTGCCAGGCAATACGTCATCATTGGAGACAGTACTCTGTGTAGATGCTCTTTCGATGGAGAATTTCTCACATGTGTTAATAATGATCAAGCACAACAGATAGTTAGCGAAGTCCACGAGGGGCTGTGTGGAGGACACGTAGCCCCGCGAGCCATGGCTGCTAAAATTAGATGCCTAGGGTACTATTGGCCATACATGGAAAGAGATTTCCTTACCAAAGTTAAGATGTGTGATACGTGCCAACATTACGCAAACCTAATACATGTGTCGCCAACTGAGTTACACACTACTCAAATTACTTGGCCATTCCAACGATGGGGACTAGATATCATAGGTCCCATTGCGCCTAAATCTTCCATAGGACATAGCTTCATTATCACCACCACCGAGTACTTTACAAAGTGGGTTGAGGCTATCCCCCTACGGAAGATTACGTCTCAATAGGTTTACCATTTCATCTTAGACAATATTGTAACCAGATTTGGACTCCCTATGACTATTGTAACTGACAACGGGCCACAATTTAGTAGCACAGAAACCAAATCTTTTTGCGATAATCTTGGTATCAAACAATCTTTTTCTTCACCTTATTACCCACAGGCGAATGGTCAAGCAAAAGCGACAAATAAGGTAATTATGAATCTACTTAGGAAGATGTTCAGCAATAACAAAAAATGATGGCATGAAAAAATCCTCTACGTGCTATGGGCATATCATACAACGTGCAGAACAGCTACAGACAGGATGCCCTACAGCCTAGTCTATGGGTCCGAAGTAGTGCTGCCCTTGGAATTATAGGTTTCCTCATTGCGGATGGTCCTATCTACAGTTATAAATGAGACTCAACACAATGAGTTTAGAATCATGGATTTAGATTCAGTGGAGGAGAAATGCATCCAAACGCTCGACATCATAAAAAGATATCAGGATAAAAAGAGACAGAAGCATCGACACAACTTGCATCAACAACTGATCAAGAAAGGAGACTTAGTTCTCAAGGCCATTCTTGAACCAGTAGGCAAGTTCTCTACAAATTGGGAAGGCCCTTTTATAGTCATCGACGCATACGTCAACGGAGCATTCAAGTTAGCCGATATCGGAGGCAACGAGAACTCAAACCCAGTGAATCATCTATACTTGAAATAGTATTACGTCTAAACATCGACTTGGTTCAAACACAAGGTAACAAATGTCCGCTATGACGTAAAACTGGCAAAGTTGTACACGTCCGCTAAGACGTAAAACTGGAAAAGTTGTACATGTCCGCTACGACGTAAAACTGGCAAAGTTGTACACGTCCGCTACGACATAAAACTGGCACTTCTTGCACGCATCCGCCAATACGCTAAACTAGCAAAGTTTCTAACCGTCCGCCATGACGTGAAACTGGGAAGGTAAGCATATGTCTGTTGAGACACTAAACTAGCACAGACTTGTCCCTGGGTCATGACATAAAACTGACACCCACAGTACAGTCTGCTGGGACCATAAACTAGCTCTTCCATCATCCGCTACGACGTAAAACTAGTAGGTTCTAGTCTGCCTAGATGTTAAACTAGGACCACAGCCTATTGAGGCTTAAAACCAACAACAACAGTCAACCAGGACTCAAAACTGGAATCTGTCGAGCAATCCTTGAAGCAAGCGAGCATGGTCATTCTTGCACAGCATCCCTACCAGAGGGAACATGTAAGGTGTTGGAACAGATGCAACACTGCTACCCCGTTAGCATTCTACTGATTCCTCAGACATGCCGAAAGGCATACTACTGACCCCTCGGAGATGTCGCTATGATAGCCGCTCTGTAGCTGCGGCACCTGGTATCAACTTCGCCGCTTAGGGCCCTGAAGAAACTGTGGTCATCTATAGTCTCAGTAGCCTCCATCCATCGCCGTCACCAAACTTTGGCCTAGCAGATTCATGTGACTTGTTCTTTGCCCAATCATTTGAGTAACATGAATCTGGCTGTCGATGGTGGTTGCATGAACTGCGGCACCAACATTGGGATGCTTGCTCCCTGTTATGGTCCCTGTTTCATGGCCTGCGCTCTCCTTTTTGCCTTGGATGGCGCTTGTTTCAACAGCCTCCCTCCTTAGCGATTAGGACGATTGCTTTTGCACTTTGCTCTCTGTTATGTTTTGCAGGTTCCTTGCTACAATAGCATTGATTGGGAATGTATTCATTAGAAGGCGAGGTGTCATAGCGTCCTGAAGTGGTTGCTCAGACTAGCCTGGCCTTTTGGGAGTGTAAACCCTACCTCTCCCTCCATCAGATGCATTACTTCGTTCTCTCCTCCCTTTGTCCTCATGACCGCCTTTACCCCCTATTTTTCTTATACAAAGCGTGAACATTCAAGCAAACTCTTTCGCATCTTCGTGTCCACGAATTGGCATAATGCAACTCACCTAGTGGAATGTAATTCAAAAAAAAAGGCAAAGCTTGGCAAAATGGATGTAAAACAACTCATCTAGGCCACACGGGCGTAACACAACTCGTCTGTACAAGCCCTTTATATACAGTATGACGGCGTAACCTCTCGCAAATACATTCGCAGAAGGATGTAACGACTTGCTTACAAAAGTTTCCTGTTCACGTGTTTGAGTCTTCCTTGAACCTATCTTCCCTCACATCTGTGAAATCCCTCCTATGCTTTCCTCCCTACCCTGCCTTTGCACTTCCAAGTTTTGACAGAGCGATATTTGAGCAATCTTCGACGGACACTGTTGATGCCTTTACCTCTCTGGTGTTTCGTATTCTTTGTCGATGTCTTTCGGGCAAGCCCTCTAAACGTCAACAAAGAGGGGCCATTGAAACATCATAAAAATTTTGAGGCCTCGACGGTTTAACAAAATCTAGCGACTCAGGCAAGGAGTTGCGACAAGGTGCAGCACAGTACAAATGAAATTCAGAAGACAGAACGAAACGTTGGGTGCACTGCGGCAAGCCTTCCACTTTTCGAGTTTGCTATGTTTAGCATATTACGCTGCATTACGCAAAATAGTGTAGCACCGCATTGCGCAGCGTAATATCAAAGACAGTCCACCGCAACATCAAAGATGGCAAACATTCAAGACTTCGACAACCCAACAAAAATCTCAAGGCTTAAGCAACGATTTGCAGCATGCTGCGCATTTCAGCGAGTTTTCTTTCCTGGTTAAGGGGCCCATTACACTGCGTTACGGAGTGCGGCATAATAAACCCCGAAAGGGATTGAAACAGAAGAATCGCGACGACAATACTTCAACTTTTGCAGTTTCGTTATTTTATGCTGAATCACGCTATGATGCATAATGTAGTGTAACACAACGTAATGCAAGTAATGACAGCACAATTCAAACATCAGCAATTCATACACCACAATACGCTCTCTAGCGTATTGCAACATAATCAAAGGACAATTTGTTGCCAGAGTCCAAACAAGAGTGGTTTACGACGCACTACGTAGCATAGCGTCGCAAGCTTCAACGGCAACACATCAGGTTAATGGCATATTATAAGTTTAGGACACGCGTCACCTAAACCGCGTTTTCCTCCTGACCCTAACCTTATAAATGCTCTAGTTGATGAAGATCAAGGGATTGGCAAAAGTTTCTCTGTCACGGTTAGCAAGAGAGCAAAAAGAGGATCAACGATCATGAGAACATCGGAGGTGATTGGCAAGAACTCTTGATTAGAAACAATCGGCTACCAGATATTCTTCCCCGGGTCTGACTTCCTTGCACCCAGATTGGCTAAAACAAGATTTAACAATTGCATCTAAATCGTTTACATCGTTTTCAATTGTTTTCGGGATTAAAAATACCGCATTTCCTCATAAAGAATCATCATTTTGCCATCAAATTATTACAAAAATTTTACTAATTAAGTAAGTCCTTGTTTGATTGACAAGACCGTTCAGGGCACCTCAGATTCATTTTTCTCCAGCACGGCCCTTGCACGGATTTGGGGTTAGAACTATGTACACGGACTTTCGTTCGGTATTTCCAGCCATCGATGTTTTCCGTCGTTACAGTGCCTACATACCTCATGGAACACTTAAGGTTAATCATTCGTTGTCTTCCCAAACTTACTTGTATTTGTCACGGTATAGTTAAGTAAGTCCGAGGTATATGATTTTTATAGCTTTTCTGCTTTATCTCCTATGCAAGTGAGGTGAAGGGTTGAAGAACTAATTAACTAACTTAAACTAACTAACTAAGCCTTAATTAACCTAGCGTCAGCATCTGTTCCCACTTACCGTTCACACCCTGAACTAATGCAATCATGGCTACCAAACACTAATCGTTGCTGGGATCACCACGTGTAACGCACATGCTCGAAGCAATCGTACTGAGGCACTTAACTAGGAGAGAAGGGTTGAGAGAGATTTAATTCTTAATAAAGCATGTAATTGATAAATAGTAAATAACAATAATTAAAAGTCTTATTTAGCCTATTCCATGCACTGCAAGGTTTATTCAAGAAGTTCGTCTTTATTTCTGTATACAAATATGTGTTCAGGTACAATATCTGCTCGAATAAAGATCCGTTCACTTTGGAGTTCCTACTGTGGGCACATGGAAAATTTCTATCTCTGGAGGGATCAAACTGCTAGAGTTTCACTACGGTCTAAGCCTTGGATGGAAAAGAAGGGAGAGCCGCCTCTTATTTATAGATTTTGCGGTGCACCGCGATATCGCAGGGGATGACGTGATATCGTGTGGGATGCGATATCGCGGCCCATGCGATATCGCATCCCATCACAATGTAAATAAAATTATCTATTACCTTTGACATTAAACCACATCTTTGTTAAAACCTTCTACTTGACAAGTTGGTGAATATGTTTAGGATTTTGCAACATGTCCTCATAATAGATATTTCATTTTCTCAACCATTTCATCCCTTGAAAATACCCACCATGGTCTTACAAATCCTCAATAACTACTTTAGAGAATTTGTCTTGCTTTGAGATATGCAATCTATGATAAATCATATTGACATAATAACATTGAGTAAGTTGTTTGCATCTTCACCTCTAACTCATCAAAAAGAAAAATTTTTTGCACTCTTTCAATATCTTTCCAAAGTTCATGGGTATGGTTATAGACATGAGCAAATAGTTTTAAAATTGAAAGGTGTTTTCTTTCTATCTTATTTTTAAATGTTGCTACTCACTATCAAGCATATAGGTGATGTACTTTAATTTTTTTATTATTAATATTTTTTGGATCCAACACCACATTGATGTTGACCATTTCATTATTCATACAAATCTTTTGGTGACAAAGCAATTTGGAACAATAAGGTGTTAGCCTAGTGCTAAACACTATTGATTTGAAAGCTCAAACTCATACGTTTGATTTTAGTTTGCAATGCTAAGTTATAAAGTTTTAATTAGACTATATATCTTGGGGTGTAGTTATATTATAGCTATTTTACCCATTATTTAGAGTATGAAGTAAATCTCAAATTGAAAGTGTGTAATAATAAGGTGTTAGCCTAGTGGTACATATCTTGTCTTAGTATTCAGTTATAAACTTCTATAAATCTTGGGGTAATACTGATTTATAAACCCATGGGGTAATACTGATTTATAAACCCATGTAAGAGGTTCAATTTTAAGTAATATTGAGTTATAAACTTTTATAAATCTTGAGGTGTACCTATGTTTCAATACCTAGTAAGCCTAACCAAAAAAATATGGTAAAATGGAACTTAATGAATTTCCACGAAATGACATGACAATCATCAACTAAACCATGCAATCTAGTTTCCATAAACTAAATACCAAGAGCCTGAAAAATGACATGACATTTACGAGAAAAACTCGACTCCATAATAGAAAATTTGCTGCCAGATGAGAGATTAGATGCTGAAATCTGCAAATACTCGCAGCTTCTATACGCTCCGCTCTACTTCAATTACTCCTCTCTAACTCGCCAACGTTGACAGAAGACAGTGAAAGCAATGGCTAAAGTAATTGACGGCAAAGCCATTGCGGAGAAGGTTCGTGCCGAGATCTCAGAGGACGTTGCTCGCTGTCGCGAAAAATATGGCCAGGTTTCTTCTTGATTTATTTCTTACAAGTTTCATTCCGATCCATTGCTATCTATGATTTTGAAAAGACTTACATTTCAGATGGAACCTCAAGTTATCAGCTAAATCAAAATTTCCGGAATATCTGTGGTTGTATAAGAAAGATGTGCATACTAATTTTGACATTAGAAGGATCGGCAACATGGGTAAATGATGCCTAAATCGATGATAGATGGGTCATAACATCCTAGATTACATAAACAGTTCGAGGCAAAGCACGCTAGATTGTGGCATTCTGTGCTGCAATGCGTTCAAGTGACAATCACAATGACTATACGGCATCAATATCTGGTAAATATATAAACAGGAAAATATTGTACAAACAAAATCGTGCGAAAGCCACAATTTGAGTTGTAAGTTATCTAGATAATTAGCTCAAAAAATCATTTTATGTTACATGGAGTATTTATCCAGTTTATCGGATGCTCTCATTATTAGTAGATTTGTTGAATTTCCGTTGGGATTGCTGTTCAACCACGACATTAGCAGTGGTCTAATTTTCATCGTAATTTCCATCAACCCTAACATTTCTTCCACGTACAGTTCAACACCTAAGTGTCGTTTGAATACCATTGTAAATATAAATTATCAAGCGTATTGGCTCAAACGATCTGTGACAGTCCGACTTCATTGAAATGTGTCGATTAATCTTTGGCTTTCTTAAAAAATTTTAAAGCTGAAAGTAAGCCATCATCCTGAGCAAGAAACGCTTGAAGAGAACTAATCGCTGCTCTTTGACACAATATTAACGATATGACACATAAATGCAATGTAAGAATTCCAATTTTTTAAATAGTATTTTGTTGACCTGGGGACATATGCAATGAACGCAGATCTTCAATTAACAAGATTGCTTGCTTCTTGCTTCGTCGGCACTAGTATTTAAATCTTAAATGGTTTGCATTGTCTTATGTTAGTTACTGCATTTGGTACAATGGCAAGTTTTGCCCACAAACCCGCACAAAGTATTCATTGTGGTCAATCATATTGGTAGTTGTTATCTATGAGTTGAGGCAGTTATCGCTCATGAACCTTTGCCAGTGCACATTGATACTTTCTAGCTTGTACTGCTTTACTAACAGAGTTTTGTTGAACGTTTATGGCCAAATGGTGTGGTCATTACATTCAAATAATGAGGAATTTTTATATTCATTGCAGTTAGACGGTTTGTTCAGGTTCTATGCTTTTCCTAAATGCGATCAGTCCTAGTTATTAATTTAAAAGTTTGATGAACAAATTTTCAAAATTTGCTAGGTATTATGATAGGTTTCCACACTGTTTTGGATTCCTTTCCTTAACTTGCTTGTTTTAGATTCAAGTACCTTAATAGGTGTACTGAACAGCCACATGCTTAGCAGCATGTATTCAATCCTCGTTTGTATGGCATGGTTGTTGACTAATGGTTTCTCTTTTGCTATGTAGGGGCCTGGTCTAGTTGTTGTCCTCGTTGGTGATAGGAAAGACTGCATCTTATGTACGATGAAAGATAAAAGCATGTGCAGAAGTTGGTATAAAGTCTGTTGATGTTGATTTTCCAGAAAATGTCTCAGAAGAAGAACTTCTTAACATAGTTCTTGACCTGAATGCTGATCCCCAAATCCACAGTGCGAATCAATATCAAGTACCCGTATTCTCAATTTTTTATTGCTTCATCCCAAAAGATCACGTTTTTCAGTTTTAATGAGGCAATCATATTAAGAAGAGCTAAGTATGCTTTTTACATACGTTTTAAATTATTTGTACACTTCATTTATCTCCTTTGTCCAGGAAAGCATAAAGTGGTAGATTCGTGTTAGCAGTTTTTGATTTTTGGCTTTCATTAAATTTACACCATTAGAGGGGTACCTTAAGACCTAGTGTAATATATGATTTTGTTTTCTCTATGTTTTTGGATACAACTTGTGTAACTTCAGAACTTTTTGAGCATGAGTTTATAGCTTAATGCTGAAGTTAACTAGCACCCACTTGTGCAGAGGTTAAACCTGACTTACCGATTTATATAATGTCCTCTCATGCTTTAGATCCAAGCTTTACTCCCACAGATGCACTGATATCTTCTTTATTGCTGTATAGCATGCTTGATTAACGAGAAAGTTCAGAAAGAAGACATTAAAAAAGGATGCAATACATTATAGCATATATGGTTTTATGCTTGTGTAGATTGTTGATAGTTGAAGAATGTAAAATTGGAATCTCAGGATGGTGTGTGATAGTTTTTCATAACTCAGCCTTAAAAATTAATTCTGAAAGTCACTTTATGTCCCTTTAAATTTGATCTTCTAGAGATCAGAAAATAAAATATTTCTAACGTTTTCAGATGTGAATGGGTTTGTCTTTTGAGTGAGTATTTGAGTCTTTTGAGTGAGTATTTCAGTATTCCATAATTGCTTGAAGAAATAAAAGCTCGTTACAGACTAGACCTTAAGAGATAGTGACTCGGAGATTGGTTAGTTGGTGCTATAACTTTTTCATTGGGCTCAAAGCCCATAAGATTATAATAAACTTGATGCTGCTTCAATTTGCTGCAACATGTTTGATGGAATGCCAATGGATTTGAGATATGAAATCATATCTTTTTCCTTTCTGTTTCAAGTAGTTTTCTCTTGACATTATGTTTTTTCAAGTGCTACGGTTGGCGGATGTATGTTTAAGATTTTCAGATCATTTTTTATCCCATTTTCATTTTTAAAAGTTTTAGTAACTTGTATTAGAAAATATTATACATCACTTCTAGTGGATTATTCACCCATATTTTAAACAAAGAGTGATGAATCATACAAAATGTATAACTTCCAAGTTGGTATATAAAAAACATATAATACATCATATAACCATGATATGGTCGTTTCCGTTGAAAGTTCATTCTAAGAAACCACCAGTCCTTCCAAAAATGGAGGCAATGATTCAAAAACCTGATTTCCTTGCAAGCCTCTTCAGTTAACTCCCTCCACGGAGAACCATGTTTAATCCCTATGCTATTACGTGTAACTTTTGCTCTGTTGAGTGCATCAAGGCTATACACTTGGCTTGATGGACATGTATATAAGAACCAGGAGAAGTAAGGGGGGAATCTGGCCATGACTTGGACTGTGCATTTGGGTTATGCCAAACTGTTGAAATTTTGCAGTGGAAGATTTCTAGTGGGAAAACATGATATGCAGTGCCTTTCTTTCTTGTTGAACTAAATAAAGAGGATCTTGCATTGAAATTTTCTTGAGTCTATGCTAGCCACATAGAGCAGGCATGGGAAGGAGCAAATGCCTGAATATGCTACAATCTTTCTGCCCGGGACAGTAATCTTTGCTTCCTTCAAGCAAGTTGATATCCAATTTACTAAGAACATTTGACCAAAGATGCTTAGTGTTTTACCTATAGAAAGTGAGGGTCGAACACTTTGAGGGCAGGGCATCCTAAGATAGTATATGATTACTTAAATTTGCGCTTCTGCAGGTACCTGTTTGAATTTGCTCTTCTGCGGATTGATGGCAATTCCAAATGATGAGCTAAATGATTCCAATAATTTTTAAAGGCTTCTATCTATCTAGTCAACTGAGTCTTTTTACATTTTGGGACCAACACTTCTATTTTTATCACTTTTTGCTTTTTTTTTTAATATTTTAAAGTTATGATTAGTGAGTATTGGGTTTATGCTAGCTGTTGTATTTTATATGTTAGATATTTTCTGAGATTTTTTCATGAAAATTTTCTTTTCTTAGCTTAATGCTTTAATGAAACTTTGTGGTAAAAGTGGTAATGTAAGAATATTGGTGGCTTCTTACTGTTTTAGGGAATTTTTTCTGTGAATGTGTAAATGGTTCTCTTAATTGTGTGTGTGTGTGTTTTTTTTTTTGCTTGGTAGAGAAAATTACTTTTCTGAGTGGCGTAAGATGCAAGACTCTTTGGAAAGATTGAGATAGTTCATGACAGGATGGTCTCCTTAATAGAATGATGTGGTAGAGCATCAGAACAAGATGAGTCTTATGAGAATAAAGACAATTATAGAGTAGTAAAGTGTGATCAAATATTTGTAGGCTGAGATAGCCAATATAGTAATAAAATTGTTGAATCATCCCTCATGCAACATTTGTGGGGTGTGATACATGAGGTCTTATTAACTATGAGGCAAATATCACTTGATCATTTGAAAACATGCAAATGTGTTGTGTTTTGCAATAGATTTTTTGTTTCTGGGAGTGTGCTTTTGTTAGCCTACTTTACCTAGCAAGAGGCTCTTTCGTTCTAGTTATGTTTTACATGATTCAGAAGAGGGATTGTGATTAATTGTTGGCTGTATACAATCATGTTAGAATGGTGAGGATGAGTTATTTGATAGTTAAAGTTGTGCAGCTCTGGCTTCCAGTTCTAATTTATCACATAGCGATGATGAAAGAAGTTGCAATAGTGATGAGTGGCGAGGTGCCCCTACACTCATCCATACGAATACAAGTGTTACATGCGCGATTTGGTTGAACTCCGCAGACTAAGTGCCTACACGCCTTAAGGAACACCTAAGTTTAATCAATCATTGTCCTCCCAAGCTTACTCGTATTTGTCACGGTTGTATGGTTAAGTAAGCTTGAGGCATGTGATTTTTATATCTTTTATGTTTTTATCACCTATGCGAATGAGGGAAAGGGTGAAGAAACTAAGTAACTATCTTTAACTAACTAAACCTTAATTACCCTAGCATCAGTATCTGTTCCCACTTGTCGTTTCACACCCTGAACCAATGCAACGCTGCTAGGATTACCAAACTCTATTCATTACTGGGATTACCAAGCATAACGCACGTGCTCGAAGCGGTCGTACTGAATGCACTTAACTAGGAGTTAAGAGTTGAAAGAGATTTAATTAACTAATAAAGGATTTAAACATTAACAATAGTTAAAGTCCTATTTAGCTTAGTCCATGCACTGCAAGGTTTATCCAAAAGTTCATCTTTATTGCTGTACACAATTGTGTGCTCAGGTACAGAATTGCTCGAATAAAGATCCATTCACTTTGGGACTCCTACTGTGGGCACATGGAAATTATTCTAACTCTGGAATGGAAAAATGGCAAGAGTTTGGCTAAGGTCTAGATCTAGATGGAGAAACAAGGGAGAACCGCCTCTTATTTATAGAACTGGCAGCGGGCTGCGATATCGCAGGCAAGTACGTGATATCACGGCCCATGCGATATCGCGTCCCATCATACCCCCATGATTGAATAAAAACTCATCCTCGAGTTCTTTACAAAATATTGGGAAGGTATGGGATTATTAACTTGAATGGAACTGATGGTGAATGGGATGACATGTGAACGGATCATCATTACAGAACATGACAAAACTAGTGTTCACGACAACAAGAGTGAACACTTTATACATTTGACGTCAGGCCTTATTTGGCAGCTGAGAGAGAAGAGAGAAGAGAGAAGAAGTCTGCTGCTGCTAATGCTAAGATTATGCCTTTCATCATCCATCCGTAAGCGCACCATCAATCTTGTTCCTTGCATAACTGCTTCAGCATCAATCCATTCCAAGTGTTTCCTCTAGGTCCAATCCGTTGTTGTATGATTGCCATCTGCACACACAACACAGTCTTATATTAGCAAGGGTAAATGAATCACAATGTAGTTGATACCTTGCTTTGGTGAAATATCCATTGGCTAAGTTGTGGTATGGCTGATGCGGACTTTGGAGATATACTAATAATGACTACCCAAGGTGTAGGGGTTAGGAGAAAATTGAAAAAGTTGGACCAAGACCCCTATGACTAATCGCGAACCTCCGGTAGCGAGAGAATGGAAAAAGAGAAGGAATAAGAAGGATGAAGGACAAGAAAAAACTATAGCGCCGATAAAAAGGGATGTCAAAGATGGAAATGAATGAAATAAATGGTGATTGCAGCAATGTTTAAAGGAAAGAAATTAACGGATGCACCAACTAGGAATGTCAGTGGGTCCTCCCCAAAGCAGGCGCATGCCCTTAATGCCCTGACGATCCCACACTCAAAGAGTCCATAGGCTTTGGGAATGTCATTTGGAAACAAGAGTTAAAGTCTTAACCACAAGAATTTACCAAAAAGAAAAAAATGCATCCACCAAGATATGGACTATTGATACAACTGACAATGATGTGATAAATGGAAAAAGGAGGATGGAGAGAAGAGAATGGGATGGAATCTCAAGAACAAGGTGGTATACAGCTCCTTGTGTATTTAATGATTAATTGTGACTTAGTAGATCCCATTCCAAGTCCAGCCTCAAACAAACCACATCCAGTGACTTTGCATCAATGCATTTGGCTAATCCATCCACTTGAAATAACAAGAATTCCTTCACCAAAGAGCCACCACCATTCCGAAGAAACGAAGCAGGAGAGAATGGGAAACGAGAAGGGCCTTAGTTAGAGGAAACATGTTTATTTTAGTTCCATAACTAGTGCTTATAGTCCAAATGATTATTTTGTCTAAGGGGTGTGCTTTGAATTCTCACTATTTTTTTTTTGTGTTTTCGTGTGAGAACCACACCATGCAAAGACTTATTATTTTTATTTACTTAGCTTTCCAATAATTGGGTAACGTCGAAATGGTAAGAAAAATCAAGAAGAAAACATCCAAGAACCCAAGAGAATGGCCAACACAAATCCTTTTCAATCCTTGAGTCCTTCCTTAGTTTGAGAAATGCTCAGTCACCGATTCGTTGATAGTTCTTATTATTGAGAAAGAGACTGTATAGTTCCAAGCCAAGAGAGATCATAGAGATTTATGGATGTATGGATGATGTGGACTTATTGCCTGCTATATCAAAAGAACCATACCTTAGTATCAACATTATGACTTAAAGGTAAAAACCAAACATTAGCAACCAATAGAAAACAGTTTATACCATCATTAAGAGCACTTATTGGGTGACAAACTTAACAAAATGGATAAGACACACATAAATAAAGAAAAAGTATAAATGATGTTGTAAAATAGAAACAAGAAAAGTTAAAGAGATTTGTAAAACAAAAATGTGCAAAACAAAAATGTATAAAACAAAAACTTAAAAGAATTGAGGGCCTCAATTGATCAGCATAGGTGGCCATCTCCCCCATGACTGAATTGAAAGGGAGAGATCCAAAATAATGAGCACTTATTTGAATTTTTTAGAAGTGTCCAACTTCTCCCAATTGATGTTTTTAGATTAAGGGTTGGAAGTTGGTGACGCTCATACTCCAATGTATCTATGCTTTCGTTGTGGCTACAAGTTGTTCCCCTAGTTAATTCCATGCATATTGGTGGGTTGCTCTCTTGATTAGCTATCAACCACTAGGTGTTCTCTTGTTGTGTGGTTGCTACATACAGGCACCTTTGTATCTAAGTTTCTTGGGCACACTGGTTGCATTCAGGAGATGTTGAGCATTCCTGTATGTCATCACCCTCAGTATCATTGTATGTGATGCATGGAACTTTCTTCTTCTTGATCTTCCCATAAATGTTTTCCTTAGATATTTCCAAGGAAAGATCGTGGATTCCTAGGCATGCGTTGATGGTGTTGAGCCATGCCCTGCCCATTATAATTGGGAAGTTCCCTTTATTATTGTTGACTTCTATCACTAGGAAATCAGCTGGGTATGACCAACCACACACAGTGGTAATAATGTCCTCCACAAGTCCCAAAGGGACACTGATGGACTGGTCAGCCAGCTCTAATTGAATATTGCTCTTCTTGAGTGGAGGCAGGTTCCAAGTTTTATACATTTCTTGCGATATTAAGTTGACTCCGGAACTTGAGTCAAGAAGAGCCTTACGTGGTTTGTTCCCAACAACTTGGAGATAGATTAAGGGACTTCTAGGATCAAAGAATTTCCTGGGGAGGTGGCCCACCTTTATCCAGTCAGTAACGGTATGTGTTAACATAACTGTGTGCATTGAGCTCTATTGTTGATTTGAAGGGAGATCCAAAGCCTTACTAGATGGAGGAGAGGTCATAGACTCAACTGCTTGTGGTTGTGAGAGCTTGTTTGGGCTTTTGGTTCTGAAGAAATGTCTTCTCTTTGTATGGTTGTCAGAATCAGCACTAGGTTGAAGGTTTACAGCTCTCGTTGCACTACGTTGCTGTGGTTGAGTGGGGAGTTTCCCTTGCATCGTTGGAGCGGGTGGTAGTGGAACTATCGACGTAAGAGTGGCGGATGGATTCAAAGGATGGTATGTATGTGGTGTGTCTCTCGTAGGAGAAGGAGTCCTAAAATACTCTCGAACTTGATAGTGACGTTGTGGGGTTACGTGACCCATAGAGTCACTTGGAGAAACCAATTGCTGCATGTAATAGCCATACGAGTTTGGTTTCCGATAAGGGTATTGTTGCCTAGGCGGTAGCATCCTCCATGACTGTGGGTGTTGCCACTATTGGTGTTGCCCGATAGGTTGTGGCGGAGTTCCACTTGGATAATATGTTAACAGTTGGTGGAACTGCCTTAGGTTACCTTGGGGATAAGGTAACCTTCGGGGTGCTTGCCTTTTGTTAAGTCTTGGTGATGAGTGGCGAGATACCCCTACACTCAACCATACGAAACAAGTGTAGCATGCACGATGCTGTTGAACTCCGCAGACGGATTAGTTGTGGCACCTAGATAGTTATCCTTAGGTCGCAGTTCGCTGTCTTCCCAC
>MNCI01001829.1:87384-99517 GCA_015680685.1 Gnetum montanum
GCGTTCTAGGAGAATAAGGGTGAGAGAGAGAAAACAGTAAATAACATTAAATAAATAAACAACAAATAAATAACAAAGTGAATGCTGCAATGATAAAGTAATCTCGATCTTTATTGCTGGTCATGTGCATGTCCAAGTACGTCACACTCGAATAAAGACACCGTACAATCACATTCACCACACTGTGGGCAAACACGGAAAAAATAATCTAACTCTGGAGGGATCAAATTGCCAGAGCTTCACTACTTCTAAATCCTAATTGTCAAACAAGGGAGAGCCGCCTCTTATTTATAGATATGGCGGTGGACTGCAATATCGTGTACGCGATATCATAGGGAAAACGCGATATCGCGGGGGATGCGATATCGCGGCGAACGCGATATCGCGTACATGATATCGCGGCCTATGCGAATTGGGTCTCATCACTTGGGTTGAGTGCATACACCCCGAACTCTTGTAGATGTGAGATTATTGGAAAACATCCCTTAGGATGGTCATATTGGCAGATCTCACATCCACCATCATTGTCTATGTCAGAATCCACAACCTCATCGGTGATAGTCAATTTTCCCTTACCCTTGTTACGTGCATGGTTTGAATCTCTCCTCTTTTTCTTATCGTGGTCACTACTTCGCTCCTTAGACTCCTCTATAGTTTTTAAAACGGTTTTGAATCTACTGTCTAAGGAGTTCCACATTTGATCTACCTTAGCTGACACTTCGGTTGTTAACTTTTGAAGCAGCAAGGTTTTTCTATTCACCAACTCCTCAAGTGGTGACTTATCCTCTTCCTCATAGAATCTTACTCCCCTCTTTTGGAGGAAAGGATTGTGGTTATACTCTTCCACGCTTTCTCTTTTCCGTAGCTCTCCTTCTTCCTTAGCTACTTGCTTCAACAATTTATGAACTTCATGGGACCTAAGTTCTGATAATCTCCCTTGGGCATATGTCGCCAGGGTTCTCCTAGTTTCGTGTCTTAGCCCATCTATGAGGTGGCATAGTTGATCTCGTTGTGCATAACCATGGCCCAGGCAATGATGTAGCAATGCATAATATTGGTCCATGGCAGCATCCAAGGGTTTGTGATTACCCTACTTCCATCCTTGGATTTGCTTATGCAAGTTGGACACTCTAGAGTATGTTTGGTATTTATCGTTAAACAGTTCTAACATCGTACTCCACCGTCTAATGGATTCTGGTTCTAAGGACCGGTACCAACTCTCTGCTACTTTTATAAGTGTACTTGGGAACAACTTTAACTTCTGCCACTCATTTTCAATATTCTGCAAGGTATAGGCATCATGGAATGCCTGTAAGTGGTTTTGCGGATCATCATTGTATCCCCCCTCAAACCATGGGATATTATTCATGTCTAGTCTCTTGATCCAGCTATCTTTCTGGTGCCTTGTAGGTATTCTCACAGCCTCCATAATGTCTAACATACTCTAGGTTGCTAGTAGGGGTTCATCATGATCATCTATCTCATGATGTCTATGATGCCTATGTGGTTCCCTAGTTTCTCTTCTTTCATGCCTTGATTCCCTAGAATGCCCTTGTCCTCGCTCTCGACTCTCTTGTTGAGGTCTCTCATTTTGCTTATCCTTACCCTTATCCTCACAGTTGTGCTCTGAACCATCGCCTCTTGACGTGGAAGGAGAGGGTGAATGATGCGATGAAGGTGAAGAGGAAGGAGAACCATCGCCATGACGATGTTTCTTACCTTCTCTTCGGTGGCTACGACCCCGATCGTGATGATGATCAGACTTCCCACCTTTGTCATGTGTTTGTGTTCCCTCATTAAACACTTGGTGTTCATGGGGATCAGAACTAGGGTTGTGAATCATAGAGTGTAGGTTTTGATACCCTACCTCCTTAGCATCGTTAGGAGGGGGAACATAATTTTGTGGAAAACCTATTGAAATAGGTTCACCACCCTTGATTTCGCTTATGATGGGTGAACCATTATGAGGCCCCTTGCCCTTCAACGATGTATGGTAGCTCTCCTGCCTCGAGTCCCTTAAATGTTGTGCTGCTGTGGGATGATAATCCCTTATGTCATAATCTTCTGCAACGTATTCAGCGTATAGCTGCGTCATGTCTATCTGTGCAAGAGCACGAAGGAGCATGTTTGGGACTGCATGATTTGGAGGTAACACTATGTTACCTTGCAAGTCTCGCCAACACAGTTGTTCATCTTGATGGAGGATAAAGGTAAAATTGGGTACATACTAATCATGATGAATATATACTACCCGATACTGTTGAGGAACTGGTGGTTCTTGGTTACGTGTGTTAGACCACCGACTATCTCTTGTGTGATCCCTAGGTGGTGAAGTGCTTTTACGAGAAGAAGAAGACATTGTTATCTTGTTAGTGTGTTATTAACCGTTGTTTAAATTTTCATCTGATTAACCCTAAGGGTTCATTTAAGCTTCCCAACGATTTGGATGATTTCCTATGTTCTACTTAGCACACAAACAACTTAGTCCCTGACAACGGCGCCAATGATGAGTGGCGAGGTACCCCTACACTCAATCATACGAATATGAGCGTTACACACGTGATCTAGTCGAACTCCATAGACTAAGTGCCTACACTTCTTATGGAACACCTAAGGTTAATCAATCGTTGTCCTACCAAGCTTACTTGTATTTGTCACGGTTGTATGATTAAGTAAGCTTGAGGCATGTGATTTTTATATCTTTTATGTTTTTATCACCTATGCGAATGAGGGAAAGGGTGAAGAGACTAAGTAACTAGTTTTAACTAACTAAGCCTTAATTACCCTAGCATCAGTATCCATTCCCACTTGCCATTTCACACCCTGAACCAATGCAACACTGTTGGGATTACCAAATGCTATTCGTTACTGGGATTACCAAGCGTAACACATGTGCTCGAAGCAGTCGTACTGAATGCACTTAACTAGGAGTTAAGGGTTGAGAGAGATTTAATTAACTAATAAAGCATTTAAACATTAACAATAATTAAAGTCCTATTTAGCTTAGTCCATGCACTGCAAGGTTTATCCAAAAGTTCATCTTTATTGTCATACATAATTGTGTGCTCAGGTACAGAATTGCTCGAATAAAGATCCATTCACTTTGGGACTCCTACTATGGGCACATGGAAATTATTCTAACTCTGGAATGGAAAAATGGCAAGAGTTTGGCTAAGGTCTAGATCTAGATGGAGAAATAAGGGAGAGCTACCTCTTATTTATAGAACTGGCGGCAGGTTGCGATATCATGGCCCATGCGATATCACGTCCCATCAAATAGGATACATGATACGCTAACTAGTATAGAGCCATTACAAAGTCTACCAATTCACATCGTATGAAAATACTTCTTAAGTTGTTACCATAGCTGCACTACATTCTTTACATTGATGGTGGTGAGCTTAAGGCGATGGTGGGTAAGTCTAGATCACTATAGGAGGATAGGCGTGGGGTCTAGTCACCTTCCCTAGAGGCAAATTATGCTTGTGCCCAACAAATCGATTTATGTGTTGAAGGAGCAGCAAGTAGATTAATTGTTGGCTGTATACAATCATGTTAGAATGGTGAGGATGAGTTATTTGATAGTTAAAGCTGTGCAGCTTTGGCTTCTAGTTCTAATTTATCACATAGTGATGATGAAAGAAGTTGCAATAGGATACATGATACGCTAACTAGTATGGAGCCATTACAAAGTCTACCAATTCACATTGTATGAAAATACTTCTTAAGTTGTTACCATAGCTGCAGTACATTCTTTACATTGATGGTGGTGAGCTTAAGGCGATGGTGGATAAGTCTAGATCACTGTAGGAGGATAGGTGTGGGGTCTAGTCACCTTCCCTAGAGGTAAATTATACTTGTGCCCAACAAATCGATTTATGTGTTGAAGGAGCAGCAAGTAGGTTAAGTACTAAAGGATTTGATTGGTGGTGAAAGGTTTCACATAATGGCCTAGCAATGATCTTTACATGGATACCAATGAAGTCGCTTAAGAGACCATGAATATTTCGGCATGGTATTTTTTCATGGGATCTTCAAGGAGGCAAAAAGCCCATCTCTTGAATTGAAACAATAAAATCTGTTATGATCCTTCCTTTTTGCTTCTGTTCTTTGCTCTGTCTACCCTATAATTTATGGCAACTGTTCAAGAACTACCATAGCTATAAGACATTAATTATGCACATCAAATTGGCTGAAATGCATCTGCATATGACAAGCTCTGAGCTATCGTTGTGTCCATGTATGAACATCTGGGTACCTTGTTTTTTCCTTTTAGTTTTGTTATTTAGATTGAATAGTAAACATGAAAAGTGGAAAGAGATTTGGGTCACTTTTCAAAATCACGACACTTTAGCAAGAGTGAAAGAGTAAAGATATATGGTGCAAGAGATACTTTTCAATTAAAATAGAAACAAAAGATTACAGTTTTTTAATAGCAATATTGCTTTGTGACAGGCATCTTGATCCAGCTTCAACTACCGGGCCACATAAATGAGATGAGGATACTAAACATAATTAGTGTAGAAAATGACGTTGATGGTTTGCATCCTCTCAATGTTGGCAACCTTGCAATGAAGGAAAGAAAACCATTGTTTGTTCCCTGTACCCCAAAGGTAAGTTCAAGAGCAAATACAGAATATCAATTTTCACTTTTCAAAACATTTGAATATTTTAAGTTTTATGGTATCAATATCATTAAGAAACATTTTCATTTCATGCCTGGAAAATATGGCCTTGCTGAATGATATAGAAAATAGATTTTCGAAAAGAGATTTCTTGCTGTAACTGTAATAGAAAGGGTTACTGTTTTTTCTTTCATCAGACACTTTGAATGTTGATATTTTTAAAATTTTAGGACCATAGATTGCCACAATAATATATTGCTTACAGGGATGCATAGAGCTCTTGCAACGAAGTAGAGTTACCATAGCAAAATTGAAAGCTGTTGTTATTGGAAGAAGCAACCTTGTAGGCATGCCTGTTGCATTGCTTCTCAACAACTTGGATGCGACTGTAACAATTATGCATTCCAAGACTCCAAATCCTAGGAGCATAGTGAAAGAGGCTGACATTGTAATAGCTGTTACAGGACAGACACATCTGGTATGAAAATTGATGTTTAAGCTATTTTTAACAAAAAAGTCAAGGAATTAAGAAAGTAGTAGAAACTTGACATGGTGAAAATTGAAAATATTTTTTGACTATGGGTACATATTAGGGAATATGTATCAAGAAAATGTCAATACTAAAAAGAAATAAGGGATAACGTGACAGCCAATAACTCTATATCATTACAACATAATAGTGTCTGAGGGGATGAATCAGAGTTTGGATGTAATCACTGGCTAATTTTTGGCCGACTTGGATGTCTTGAGACTTTTAAAGGTGATGCAACTTTAATAGCCTGACTTTAACATTGAGTTACTTCTTTAAAAATATATGATTGTTGTTTTGAAGTTTTAAATGTTTTGATGAACTTTGTTGCGTAGTATCCTTGAAGTTGCCTATGATTAGTTGCTGCAACAGTGGTTGTCATGTTCACAACTGATCGAAGTTTGAGATGAAGTGGCTGGAGTGATAATGGAAAATGCAATTGGTAGGAAAGCATACAGTCTCAGGTTGAATAAAACTGTAAGATTGTGATATCAGGGATGTTCAAGTTGATGAGGATTATTCAGGTTTATAAAATCAATTTTTTTTGGAAGGGTACAAAGTACTACTCTTAGTTATTCTTCTTCATCTTCCTGTCATCATCATTACCTTGTCCTATCAATAATAAAGTTGGCTATGTGAGTTGTCTTTTGCCATTCACATCATCAAGAGGTAAATTCTTGTTTATCTTTTGTTCCAAATCTCTTATTACTATTTGTTACCAAATTTTTCAGTCGTACTATTTGCTACTTTTTAATTACAGTAATGCAACAATATATTTTGATAGCTTCACTATTTGATCTTTTTCAAACATGACCAAATTGTTTAAGGAAAAATTCCCTCACTATGATCTCGAGGCTCAGCAAAGGGTAGACCATCAGAGGGAATTTCATAGAATTTAGGAAGCCTCCAACCTTATCACATCCAAAGTTGAGAGAAATATCATGAATAGGATCCATGTGAAGGAAAGACCGGTTTGTAGATGGAAGTCTCTACCTCTACCAAGGTGATGAGTTGCTGCTTTTGTCTCTATGTCAGAAGGTTCTATTGCTGGGGGTTGTGGTTTTGTAGGCCACATGGCCACTGTCTTATTCTTTATAATGCAGGGGCAGACAATGATTTCTCTGCTGATGTTTCTTCTTTAATTTCATGCTCTTCTACTTTCTTTTGTAACTAGGGGTTCCTTACTTCCCGCCTTGGGCCTAGGGGAATTGCTCTACTCTCTTCCCTTGACCATTTCTTTTTTTTCATTTTTCTCTATAATAGGAACTACCCTTGCATTACTTGTCTTTCTTGTTGAGAGTTGAGGCCCACAGGATAGAACAAACTCAGTTGAATGAGATTTAGAATATTTAGGTTATACAAGCATCAAACCGTGAACACTGTGGTTGATATATTCCATGGTTGACATAGAATATAGAATAAATCCCACCACAAGAGATTTGAATATTAACGAACATGAATTGATGTTCCTGTAACAACATTATAATGATCAAGAGAATGACATAAAGTGATAACAATGATGTTAATCATAGACAGTTCTGAATATATAATAACTGTTACATTAAACACTTGTAGTTAGTACAAAGAAGAGTAAACAATACATAATTTTATGGGTCTTTTATATCACCCAGAAGACACATGGAGTGTCTCAACATTGAATAATGCGTGTATTGGTAGCATGCTTAACAAGCATGTTATTAATTATGTAAACAGACAGTTATGCATATTAAACTATAATGCAACACATTGAAGTTGACAAGCAAGTTAATCTTCAACAAGTAGTCATGGTTATGCATATTTTGTGTCTTCTTGTAACATTTAGCATCCATTTGAGCATGCATATCCACTCTTAATTCTACTTCTTAATCCTATGAGTAGAGATAAAGATATTAGCCAGCCTACCTTTGTTTGGCCAACATGATGTTGAGAAATCTGGATAGAATGTGAGTTTGCCAAGAAATTTAAGTAATCATGGTTTGCAATTTTTTTTGTCATCTGGTTGGAAATGTCTTTCCAGAGTTCCCAAACCCAGGCTTAATGAGAAATTTGTTTTTCTTGGCCAAATTTGGAATCGTCAGTATTTTCGTCACTTTGAATAAGCGTGATAGTAAAAATTTAATAAACATTCGTAATATTACATTGGCTTGCCAAATGAAACTTTGCAGCCCTGGTCAGTCTTGCACTTTGCAAGTACTTTCAAAGCTCTCAGAGTTTTGGTGAGGTATATTCAATAATATCAACAAATTAGTTTGAGTTTTCATTATCATCCTAGCCTTGTTCCAACAACATGGGGTTTGCTACATGAGTTCCCTTTTGTCATTTGCTTTTATAAAGAGCTAGATCTTTGTTTATTTGTAATTTTTTAAATCATCTTCAATTGTTTTTCCCATATCTTTTTTGGTCTTTCTTTTGGTGGCTTTCCTAAAATAGTGATGTAACAACATTTTTAATAGGCTTATTATCTGATCTTTGCACATGCCCAAACCATCTAAGATGTCATTCCTAGCTTATCTAAAGTAGAAATAACTTCAAGTCTTTCTCTAATTTTTGGATTGCACAATTTTATCTCTTCTTGTAAAATTCAACATTCTATCTAAGCATTTACATTTCTGCCATATTGATCTATTGTTTATGCAGCTTTTGTATTAATCAACATTTAGAACTATATAAGATAGCAAGCTTGATGATTGTCCTATAAAATTTTCCCTTTTGGTTTTATTGGGATTATTTTATTACATAGAGCTTCAGTAGCCTATTTCTATTTTGACCATCTTGCCTCAATCTTATTTCTTATGCCTTTATCAGTTTCACCATCTAATTAGAAATTTGATCATAGGCAGTAATTTTTATTTCACCATTGTTTATATTATTATTGAAATTGTATTATATTTATTTTGTCTTGTTTCTACTAATTTTTGAGCCTTTGGATTCTAGAGCATGTTTTCCACGTTTCCATGTTAAAAGTAATATTTTATTGAGCTATATAGACCAAGATAATATCATATGCCAATAGCATACACCAAGGGATTTTATCTTGTATTTCCTTTGTTAATTCATCTAAAAAAATAGCAAATAAGTATGGGCTTAGTGCAGACCATTGAGGTAGACTTACTATGACTGGAAAATCAGATTTGATTCCATAGACTCCTTCATACATGTCTTGAATCATTTTAATATATTTATTAGGGATGTTTTTCCTTTGTAAGGCCAACCAAATAATATCTCTAGGCACTTCATCATATGCTTCTTCAAAGTCAATGAAGATCATATGTAGATTTTCTCTATGTTTTTTGAATTTCTCCATTAATTGTTGTATCAAAAAAATAGATGCCAACACAATTCCCTAGCATAAATTCAAATTGATTTTTTGACATTGTTGTTTCAAGTTTAAGACGTTGCTTTATGACTACCTCCCAAAGCTTTATAGTAAGGCTCATTAGCTTGATTCCTTTATAGTTTACACAATTTTGCACATCTCTTTTATTCTTGTAAATAGGAATAATAATGTTTTTTTTTCCAATTGTTGGGCATTTCTCTATCCTTCAAAATTTTGTTAAATAATTGTGTCAGCCATGAAACTCCTAAATCTCCCATTGCTTTCCAAACTTCTATAGGAATGTTACTTGGTTCAACAAATTTTCCATTTTTCATCTTAAATAAGGTTGTTTTCACCTTACAGAAGGAAGCCTCGTTAACCGGCCAAAATTTTGTTCTTCTTCTTGGTGGTTTTCTCTTAGAAATTCTTTGCTTAATAAAGGTTCATGCCAGAAAGGCTCAATGCTCATCCTGTCAAGGTGGGGTCCTAAGAGGGCAGTGGATGAGAAAAAGCCTAACCTCTTTCAAGTGGTTGCATCCAGGCTTGAACTCAAGTCTTATGACTTGATAAACAAGCACCTTACCATCACTCCAAGTGGTAGTCCATAAATCTTGAAAATAAATTTTATCCCTATCCAAAATTTCGTTGTCTTTACCAAAATTATTTCACCAGCCACATGATGCATTTGACACTATCAATGTCTTTACATTTCTTGTAGCAAACTAATTTGTGTCAATTCTCAGCATTTTGCAATCAAGTTGAAATATGTTAAATCAGTGGTTGGATGATATTTACAACAATGTTGTGATTGATTAATAAAGTTATAATGGTTTTCAGATTAAATGCTTTAGCGCCTTATTTCCTCACATGTTGATTAACTCATTAGATAGTGTCCATTGAAGCATGTCATGCATATGCACATTTTTATTATTACAGGGATTTTATGTTTTGCAAGCATCAGACATTTTTAAATAGGCATTTTAAGTGATGTTATGAAAGCTTTTGGTAGGTGGTAGTGTATACACTAAAATGCTTTTTTCGGAGGAGTTTGTAACTATTACAACTCATGTTGGGCATATAGTACTATTATATGGAGTATCTTTCTTTT
Organism: Gnetum montanum; assembly: GCA_015680685.1. Lineage (NCBI taxonomy): Eukaryota > Viridiplantae > Streptophyta > Gnetopsida > Gnetales > Gnetaceae > Gnetum > Gnetum montanum. The sequence continues at coordinate 96,963 of MNCI01001829.1, forward strand.
TCTATAAGCTACATGAATTTTACAAACATGCTCAAGGCTATGAGTATTTGCACCATCTAGTTGTTGTCATCCATTGCAGTAGTTTCTACTAATGTTCCTTCAAGGCTATTTTCCCAAAGTAGAAATCTCATCTACAACTTCCATACATTATAATTTAATTCATATAGAGCTTAACTCTGATGCAGTGGTGCATAAGTCCTATGTACAATTTTTTTTGTTATGGAAGCCATACTTAACTCCAAGAATTACTCACCATCCTACTCCAATGTCATGTCAAGTTTCCAGGATTCTCATTGAAGTAATCTTAAGATGAGATAATAGAATTGTAACACATACTCTATGTATTCATGGTCAACTTGAGAAGGCTATTTAAGTTCTATAAAACAATGTGCTATCAAGTTAAACCAACATTATCAAACGTAATATAATGAAATAGTTAACGGTGTTATTAAGTGATTTAAGTATGAGTTAATTAAGATACATATTAAATCTTAACCATGGCAGTGATACCACTATGATAGTGACATTCAAACAATAGTAATCACATCAACACAATGATAATAACAATTTTAAAAATAAAGAAAAATGTTTGAATATCTTTAATAAAAGCTATTGAGAAGATAAATGCCGACAAGAACTTAGACTAACAATAGGAAAAGTAAAATAGAAATTGCAACCTGGATTCTTGGTTGGTCGCAAGGGTGAAGTATGTTCCGAGTCTGGAACACCCATTTTGAGGACGCGACCCATCTAAATGTAACGCTCTCCAACGGGCCCATGATGCAGATTTCTGTGAAATTGCTAATTTTGCAATTTTCCGCTTTAATGCCCAGCTCTGCTAATTTTGCAGATTCCTGTGAAATTATTAGTAATTAGTAATGGAGCGTTTCAGATTCTTATTGGGGATTCCAAAACACAAATCTTGAAGTTTTCTGGTTGTTATGATTTTATGCTTGTTGTGAAGTATAAATTCATGCCTGCTATCCTGAATCTTGTAAAGCAAGCATAGTTATACTATCTGGTACAACAAAGGGTGGAAAAATGTTGCCTAAATTACCCAAGCTTGAGTTTAAATGTGCAGATGACCAAGCGTGGTACAACGTTGCAGTGGAGTTGAGGGACAATGAAAAATTTTTGAGAGTGCACTATGAAGAGTTTGGAGTGGAGGACGATGAATATCTAGACGTTAGAAAAACTTTTTGCAGAAAGAAGAATGTCAGTGAGAGGTTACGCCTTCGATCTATGCAGCTGCAAGACAAAGACTGCAACCAAGTGAAGGCAGGCCTTCGTGTGTGCGCGTTACAACACTGACGACCAAGACATGAAGTTGTTCGACGCCAAAGTTTTGCGAGTTAGTTCTTTCTCCATTTTTTTTCACTTTTGGTGTTTTTTAATCTTCTTGCTGTTGCTTAGGTCAGCTTAGGTCGTTTTTGTGAGTTTACTATTTTTTAATCTTATTATTGCTTAGGCCGTTTTTAACCTCTATGCTTGATTGCAGGTATATAAGTCTGATCATCTTTATATAGACAATGAAGAAGAATGCACATGTGGTTTTGATGTTTGTTGGATAACTGGACCAAATAAGGGTCAATGTACACTGGTGAGATGTGGAGATATCCATTTGTTAAATTGAGGAAAAATATATTTTCATCCTGTACTAAAAAATTTGTTAATGTTAGTTGCAATGTTTAATGTTCATTCTACCAAGAGAGCTTGTAAGAGGATTTGTACATGAGCAAAAGCCTAATCTCTTTTTTGAATGGCTATGCTTACTGAATATATTATCATCATTATATGGAGGAAATTTAGTGAAATAATATATATCTTTGTGTGTGTGTGTATTCAAAATTGTCAAGTATATTTTAATTTTTAAGTGGTTTATATTTTTTAAGCTTTACTCCTAGTTAATCTTATAATCTTTTAAATACTATAAGGTATTAGCCTAGTGGTAAGACTCTTGATTTCAAAGCTCTAGTGGTCAATGCTAAGCTATAAAGTTTTAATTAGACTATATATATTAGGGTGTATCTATGTTATAATTATTTTAGGGATGTAACACTCCCCTTATAAGCTTTTAATTTCTATGTTATAAGGCTAACCTCTACTTACTTAATATGTGATGAGGCCTGAATTGCTCATAGTGCTGATAGTCGTGATATCACAGCCCTATTGTATCAGTCGCTGGGATATCACCACCCTGTTGTATCGTATCAGTTGCCGTGATATCACCACCCTGTCGTATCAGAGTCGCGATATCGCAAGGGCCGCGATATCGCGTCCGACGCGATATCGCATCCGACGCGATATCGCATCCCCCGCGATTTCTATAAATAAGAGGTGGCTCTCCCCCATTTCACATCCCAATTTTAGTGTAGCGAAGCTCTGGCAGTTTGATCCCTCCAGAGTTAGAATTTTTCCCGTGTCTGCCCGCAGTGTGGTGAATGTGATTGTACGGTGTCTTTATTCGAGTGTGCCGTACTTGGACACGCACATGACCGGCAATAAAGATCGAGATTACTTCATCATTGCAGCATTCACTTAGTTTATTTATTGTT
>MNCI01001832.1:5403-45294 GCA_015680685.1 Gnetum montanum
TAAAAGCAATCTAAAAATCCCAAAATTACTTGCCAAGGATGATACTATCTAAACCACTAGCTAAACAATTTAAACAAAATAAAAATAAAAAACATAACTCACAAGACTATGACAAAGAGGCTAAAATATTTTCTTTAGCAAGCCATCTTACAAGCAATCTTCTTTACAAATCTTCTTTACAAATGCTCTTCCCAAAACCCAAAGTGTGTCTTCAAGTGAGAGTCCAAGTGCTAGCTAGTAGCCTTCCTAATGTGTAATGTATCAAGTGCCTTCTTCCAAAAGTCCTAATATGTGAGACCCCCCTTCTTCTTACCCCTGAAGCCTTTTTATAAGGTTCATAAGGTAGTTACATTCTAAAATATCCTATCTAACTTTCCTCCCAAGTAAGGAGGTTACAACTTACCCATTTAGTTAGGAGGAAGTTATGTAGTTAGGAAGTTATACATAAAGTTAGGAGGAATTTATGTTAACATTAATATTTGTAAATATTATAAATTATAAATATTTTATGTAATGTGATATTACAAATATTTTATATAATATTACAAATATTTTACAAATAGTTTAACATTAATATTGCAAATAATTTATGAGTAGTAACTTATATATATAATAATGTTTGAAAATTAATATTTTAAGAATGTTTTAATACTTGGAATAATTAAAGGTAAGTCTTCAGCCCGTCACTTGGAATANGGGAATAATTAAAGGTAAGTCTTCAGCCCGTCACTTGGAATAATTAAATTATTGGTAAGTTTCGGCGATGGATTAAACTGCAACTACAGCATCAGTTGAAATATCTCTTGCTCTGCGGATTCGGTTATACACCTGCCTTAGCATGCCTTCGTGTCTTTGCTGCTGCGTTCTATGGATCGGTATGCAATATCGAATGCTTCGGCATCGGGCATGGCTATTGTTTCAGATTACAGGTTCCAGGGGTGAATGACATTTGTGATTACCATTTTTCACTACCTGAAATTTTGAATTCAGTTCCTGGTTATGATGTTATTTCTGTTTTCAATCTTGTTGCAGCAATTACCCTATTTCTGTATTCTCTAAGGGTGCACAACCACGAAATTTGCCGAATTGTTTAAAAACAGTGCTGAGGCGGGTAGGGTTTGGTGGTAGAACAGCGACGTTACCAACATAGACTACCATGTAGAACAAGAGCTCACTTTTGCCACGGAAGTGCTGGAGAAGAGGGTGATTTGAAAATGAAGAACAAAACACGATTCTGTCTCTACGTGTGGGCAAGGGTTTCATTTTTTTTCTTTGCTGCTGCATCCATGGCAAAGGGGTTTTGTCCCTCAGGGATTTGGCTGTGCCCATGGTGATGGCAGTTGTGTTTTTTATTTTTCTCTTTGCCCGCCTGTGCCGTGATAAGCACCGCGTGGTTGGCGGTTCTGCACTTTTGCTGCTCTAGTTAAAACGCGATTTGATGAAAGAACAGACATTTTTCTAGACTGTTTTTCAGTCAATTGCAGCAAGAGATGCTTGGGTTGTGTTTGAATGTTTATTGTGGAATTTCTAACCATAGAAAATGAAGGTGAAACAAAACAATACGCAGTCTGCAACTTCATCCAAGGGCCATTAAATATGGGAGTTAAATCGAAAATAGGAGAAAAGTTAATCAGAGAAAACAACCATGGATTCATCGATCTGTTCTCCATCCTCTGTTCTCCATCCTTTGTTTTTTCTTTTTCTGCATTTTGTTTTACAGATATGAAACCTTCTGTAGTTATGCACCTCTGAACTAGGGTCATGATTTGAATGTGTTTTCAACAGAAAAATTCAGAATACAGGCCTGCGTCGTTTATGGAATAATCTCTGTTTTTTGGTTTTGCTGTTTTTATTTCTTCAGAAATTGTAACTCATATCTTTTCCATTTTCGTGACTCTCAGCCTAGGTAACCTTTGAAGCTCAAACCAACGTTTCTCCATATTAAAAATTTGATTGTTTATTCCTTAAAACCTTATCATTGCCTCCTTGAGAGATTAAAAAGAAATGCTACGGTACTATATCCTCTCTCCTTTTTTTTCAAAAAAATATATTTTTTGACTATTGTATGTAGCAACATGATTATTCCTAGTATTTTTTATTTTCCACACCATTATTCCATTATGGGCCACCCCCTAAATTCCATACCAATGATATGAAATAACATATTTACATTCTCCTATTCTTACAATAATGTTCAAGATGATTCTTACTATTCCATGGAATGACCAAATGTGCCAACACCTTGGTGATGGGTAGATAGGATCCAAAAATCAAAGAACCGTAATGGATAAATTTCCTAGTCATTCATCTAAGGACAAGGAGAATGATGAAGAGAAGGATTAGGATCAGGAAAAGAACCAAAACAAGGATAAAGATAAGGACCAAAGAAGAAGGACTAGAAGGTACCATTCTCCTAGTCCTTCATCATCACCATCTTCCTCATCAAATTTTGCTAAGAGAAGCCATGGTAGAGGTAGATGTAGGGATGGTCAGGATTGAGATGGGAATCATGATGATAGGAGTAGGGATGGGTGATCACATAGATACAAGGAACAACACCATCATGAAAGAAGGCACAACAAGGCTCATCATAGGAGACATTACCATGGACATGATGCTTATGATGAGCTATTGTTAGCTACAAGAAATATGCTAAATGTTTCAAAAGAAGTGAGAATCTTCACCGGGAATCAAAAGTATAGAAGAATCAAATGGTTGGATACAATATTCTGTAATTTTAAGAGGGATATAACACAAATCCACAACCTCATTTACAAGCTTTCCATGATGCCTACACCTTTCAGAACATTGATAACAACTAGTAAAAGTTGAAATTATTCCTAAGAACACTCATCAAAGAAGCAGAAAGTTGATATCGATCCTTGTAACTAGAATCCATTAGCCAATGTAGCATGATGTTAGAATTATTTAATGACAAATACAAAACATACTTTTAAGTGTTTAATCTTAGGAAGCAAATTCAAGAATGGAACCAAGGAAGTCATGAATCCTTAGATGCAGCCTTAGGCAAGTATTACTCCCTATTGCATTAATTCCTAAGCCATGGATTTTTTCAAAGGGAGAAACTTTTCCATATTATAGATGGACTTTGAAATAAAATGAGAGAACCTCTTGGGATTTATGTCCAAGGGAGACTTTCTAATATGAGAGTCCATCAGGTCCAAAGGCTAGTAGAAAAGATGGCCAAAGAAGAAGAGGAGTTTAAGAAAAGAGAGACTCCAAAAGAGTACAACAAAGATTCCTCCTTTCGTAAATGGGAGGTATGTTTCTGTGATACAGAGGAGGAAACATTACTAGATGAGGTGATGTAAAGGATAATCTTGCTGATAAAAAAAATTTTCTTCAAAATATCAACTAAGATAGATAAAATATGAGACTCCTTAGACAAGAAGTTCCAACCTACCTTGAAAATAGTAGAGGAAAAGGCAAGGTAGGGAAGTAGTGCATCGGACAAAAGGAAAAGGATAGATATAGAAAAGTGGTATTTGTAGCAAAAAGGCGAAGCTACCATGATCAATGAGGTTGTAGATTCTGAACTTGATGATGATGGATATGATATCTACTAGTATGAACATCCCAATAGATGTTATCCTATGATGCATTTGCAAGAATTTGGGGTGTATGCCTTGAATCCAATATTTGTAGAAAAGAAAATACCTAGGAGATTACCTTATTCTTAGGGAAATCCTAGGTAGCAATTCCACCAAGCATAGTACTATCCATGTTTTGCCATTATGAGTTTGGCACTTCACTTGGCATTATAACCATCATCTATGGATTGTCTTATCCTATAGACTTCTTGGTGATCCATGTTGATAAATGCAAGGGCCACTTTCCTATTATAATGGGAAGGCTTGGCTTAGCATAATTGATGCTAAGATGGTCATTTAAGACCTCTCCTTGAAAATCTCCATGGAAAATGTAAGGACCTAGAACTTAGAAGGGGGGTTGAATAAGTTCCATAAATTTGAATAACCAAGACAACTAAAAGTGTAAATAAATTTATGTGGTTTTCCAACTTGGATACTTCCCACTTAGGGGATAGAATCCTTCCACATCTCTAGACTTTTTTTCTTAAAAAATGTGGTTTTAAGGACACCATAACCTTTACAAAGATTAAGCTTTGTAAGGAGTGCTTTCTCTCAAGAAGCACACACAACCCTACTAAGTTAGAACAGGCTGAAAATGTGATTTCAAGGATTCCACAACCTTTACAACAATGTGAGCTCCACATAGAGTGTTTTCTCTTAAGAAACATACTCAACCTTGCAAGGTCTAGATAAGGTCAATGGATGCCTTCTTGTAAGAAGCACATCAACCTCATAGGTCTTACAAAGGAAGAAATAGAATTACATAGAGAATGTAACTATACTTTACAAATTTCTTGCTTTGAGGTACTTGAAAAATATAATACAACTCACAAAAGATAGAGAATTGAAGGACAAATCAATTCACAAGATGTATACAATAAAGAAATATTCGTATGAACAGTGCTTATCATTTTCACTAAGATATTATTTCTTTTATAGCCTCTATCCTTGTTAAATAACTATTGGAATTTATGCAACATCTAGAAAAGTGGCTAGTTGGGACATCTCATTTGAGATTGAAAAGTCTCATTAAGTTTCTATGCTTACATCTGGGACTTCCTACTAGAAATTAGGAAGTCTCACATGGGATGTATTAGCTAAGATGTTTTAAAAGCAATTGGGATGTCTACTATTTTTGTGGGACGTCTGGTTTGAAACTAAGCATTTTCTACTAGGATGTCTAAAGTTATTTTGGGATATCTTAGTAGCTACTAGAGCATATTTGTTTGAATTTTAGGCTTCCTACACCCTTGACATCTTTTATCTTTGTTTTCTGGTTGAGAATTTTTCACCTCAAATTGATAATGTAGTTCTCATCTTGGTCTCAACTCAATCTTTGTCTCAATATTTTCTTGACACCATCTAAGATCTTGTCCTAATCTTATCATGCTTTTTTCCTAGTCCTTTCCCAGTCATGCAAGATCCATAGGTACATTTTCCACATTCTCCATTTTCTAAGGTTTTGCCATACCAAAAGTTCAACAATCTCCCCCTTTTTGTGATGTCCAAAACTTGAGAAAATGGGTTAGTGTAACAACATAATATCATATAATAAATAATTTAAAGATACAAGCATTTGTGTGTGTGCATGTGCATCAAAAGATAATCCTATGGTAGTAACAATTGGAAAATGAAATAAAAGGTTAATGGACACATATTCATTAGTCATTATCACAAGATGATAAAACAAGAAAATTGAGACATAAAAAACTAACCAAAACTTTTCATATCTATCCATAATTCAAGAAATCATAATCCATGGTCTCAAATATTGTTAATACACACTAAATACTTCATAACCTATCTTCAAAGGTATAGCATGCAATGTTTGACATCCAAAAATAAAAAAATACACATAGCACATCATATAAGATCTAAACCATCAAAATCATCACATCCCACATCACAAAACTCTCCCTCCTTTTTGGAAATTACTCAAAATAAGGGAATCATAAGGAGTCTCTAATCAATAAGCTTTGTATTTTCATCCTTCTCATTAGAGTCTAATGTTGCATGAGTGTACCTATATGTCTCCTCCTCATCATCATTTCTAATAGTGTTGGAATGGGAAACATGCTACTCATCATTATCAGAAGAAGGTATTGCTACAAGAGCTCTTTAGGTTCAAAGCTTTACCTAATACTGCAATGATGAAAGGGGATGAGATGGAGCCTGATGGAAAGAAGAGAGAACTGGTAGGTCTTGGAAGTAGGTTACTTCCATTGAGTTGTTGCACTAAGAATGCTATCCATCGCCTATTGCTCCAAACACTATGGAACATCCTCACTCATGAAAATCTTCAAAAGTATTTTAGAAGACTCTCCCTACCTAAATGTACTTGGTTCATGCTACTTAGTGTGAGGAAAGGACTCTCCTTGGGCATGAGCAAGTTATGTTGTGAGATCTTTTGAATCTAATGTATTACCTAAATCATATCTCATGATGGCCTTGCTTGTATAGAATGACTAAGTAGAGTTGGTATATCCTCATCACTATCTGTCCAATAAGTAGTGATCTCCTCATACTACTGACCATCTAGAGGAAGGGAAAGGCCTAACATGTCCATTCTCTTATAAAGGTAAGAGAGATTCTGTCTAGTCTCTTCCAAGGATTTGCTAACAGTCTTTAGGGCCTTCTTTATGGTAAGTCCCATTTGTACACTTATGAACTTAGACCTCCTTAATTAAGAAGAGATCCTAGGTGAAGATGTTGTTTTCTTTCTTCATGTCTTTTGAGGTGAAGAAGTTGGAAATTCAGTATCTACAAAAGTTATACTTCTTTTCTTGAAAAAAATTTGCAAGACTTCTCTTCCCTTTAAGAGGAGATAGATCTAGAATAGGAACACTCATCTGATAAACAAGTAGGCTGATGAGTAGAGGATGTCTATAAACTCTCTCTCAAGTAAACAACCCTAACATGTTCTTGTAAATAATGTGTTCCAAATCTAATGGTAGCTTGTTTAGAAGACAATATACAATAAAATCTTGAGTTAGCATCAAATAATTGTAGCTTTCACCTTTTACAATGATATTATACATAATAATAAGTGAGAGAGTAGAAGCATCCTAGGACATCTACCATCTAGAAATTTTTCCACTTCTTATGGAAATAGAGTTATCAAACATAACATTGCAAAATTCATCATGAGATATCAAAATAATCCCATTACTGAAAATGTCATTCATCAAATGTATGAAAACTCTATGTACATCAGAACTAAAAACCCTAAGTAAAGCATTCATAACTTGAGGTAAGATTTCAAGTGTAATGCCCCATACAACAGATGCAAATGCACCAACAGAAGAATTAGTAAGTACTATATTACTATAAAACTCTCTAATCAAAATTTTTGGTATAAAATAAGTCACAAAAATAATAGAATCCTAACCAACTACTTCAAAATAGGCTAATAGCACTTGTTATTGGTGTTGTTGCAAAGTAAGAGTTCTTTCACTAACAATAGAGATGAAATGAGTTACCTCAAGTTTGTGCTAAGCATTAGTAGACAAAAATTGGGACTAATATATGTTGGATCAATTTGAGAAAGAACTTTTACCATCTTTGGACTTGTAAGGAGGCACCCTTGAAGTTCTAACCTTGTTGTAAGCCATGGATTTTAGCAAAATGAAGTGAAAAAATAGTGAGGATGAGGCCCTAGTTGACTACACTGGGACATCTGAGGCTTGGTGAAAAATGAAAGTTGAAAATTAATAATAGCTTTAAATACTCTATGCCCTCAACAGGATTTTTCCACAGTTTGGAGCATCCTAAGGAAAATGGAATTCTTATGTGAATTCGGCCTATTCATAGTGGGACATCTCAAATTTGGATGGGACATCCTAGGTGAGACATCTCACAAAATAGTGGGATATCCCAACTTTAAGTGGGTTCTTTTCAAGCAATGAGCAAAGTGAAAGATATGAGAAATTTCAAGGAACGCTACTAGGGATAACAACAACAAAAAAGGCTAAAACAAAATAACATAATGAAAGTCAAGGGGAAAATACTTATTAATACTTTCCCATACTTATCTTGCTTGATCTTAGGAAGATGCTTTGTTCAAGTAGATTTATGATGAGGTTCTCTTTTTAAAGTACCTTCTTTGTAATAATTAAATATTTTTTTCATCCCAGGTATTTGATCTTTCCTTGTAAAGTTCATTGTGATTTAATGTCCAACATGAGTATTTTTTCTTTCTTCTTTCTTCTTTAATTTGACATTCTAGATCTTTTTGACCTACAAGACATTCTTTCTAGGCACCTTTAGATAAAACCAAGAAGTCATGTTATAATGTTTAATTTTTAAACAACAATTTGAACATTTATGCTCATACTTTCTACAATAATAACACTTGATTTTTCTTAGTTGGGTAAGATCAAACCTTTGATTATAATTCCATTTAGATGATGTTCTTGAAGATGCCTCATTTTGTTGGTGAATTCCTAAATCACACTTTCCATGTTGAACTCTTCCTTATACCAATACAATTCGTAAGTCTCTTTTTGTTTTTCAAGTCTTTCATTTATAAGCTTCATATTTGCAAGCTCTTTGATAATATGCTCATAAGAGGATGTTATTTTATGCTTCATGGGCCTTAGCTTTCAGTTTTCTTATGTGAGATTTAAGCATTTTTATTTAGTTGAGACAACTCTAAATCTTTATTGCTCAAGACCTTATTCATCTTAATACATAGACTTTGAAAGGATATAATTTCATTACATAATAAGTCATACCTTTTTTCAAGATTACCTCTAGATTTTTCTATTTCCATTGTAGGATCTTCATGTGTAAGGATCATGCAAATCATAAATGAACTTATAAAAGTATCATCTATTTTCTCCTCACTTTGTTCCTCATCCTAGCTTGAGTATAAATTTTTCTTTTTCATTTTAGCTTTGGATGAATCCTTCTTTTTAAACCTGCCAACACTTGGACATTCAAAGGTTACATGGCCTTTATCACTACAAATCCAACATTCTATAGATGTTGCAACAAGACTATAACTTTTAAAATTTTTACCTTGTTTTTTACCTTTGATGCTAGGTTGGTTGAAACTTTTTCCTTTTTCATGTAAGTAGTATTTGAACTCTTCTTGACAAGAGAGCCAATTCATCTTTACTATTTCCTCCATGCTCAAATGGATCCTTTTCTTTTAAGGAGCTTTTGAAGGAAATGGGTTTTTCTTTGATTGCATCTTCAATTATGAGATTCATCTCATAAGCAATGAGTGCACTTTCAAGCTCTTTAAAATTTAATAATGAAAACCCCTAATCTCTTCCATGGTTATTACCTTGGGCATAAATTCAAACTACAATGTTCTAATCATTTTGATAATCACATCAATTTCAAGTAAAATTTTTCCTGTTCCTCTAATGGCTACAGCTAAGTCATTACCTCTAGAAAAATAGTCTTTTATTTTCTCTTATTTTTCATTTTAAGTTTATCAAATTGTCTTTGCGAAAAAGAAGCTTAGATTTCTTAACAACAGATGTACCTTTATAGGTAGCTTCTAGAGTCTTCCAAATTTCTTTCATAGTTTTACATTCAAATAGTCTATTGAACTTAGATTTACTTAAAGAACAATAAAGATAATTTTTTTCTTTATAATCAAACATAAACTTTTTTTTTTTTCCTAAGTCCATTTTCTTCTTACCTTTGTAGCACTTATGATGTTGTTTATGGATGGCTTGTATCCCTCTAGGATGGACTCCCAAACTTCAAACTCCATGGATTGAAAGAATCCTTACATCCAAGCCTTCCAATATAATATGTGAAGTCAATCCCATTGAACATTGGTGGCTTGGTGTATGATGTTTATCCCATCATTCACTCTTGAGATGTTAAGCTCAAAGATTAGGAGTACCAAACTCTAATACCACTTGAGGATCGAGAACTTAGAAGGGAGGTTGAATACATTTCGTAAATTCAAATAACTAAGACAACTATAACTGCACATAAATTTACATGGTTATCCAACTTAGGTACTTCCACACTCAGAGGGTAGAATTCTTGCACACCTCTAGATTTTGTTTCTTAAAAAATGTGGTTTCAAGAACATCACAATGTTTAAAAAATTTGAGCTCCATAAGGAGTGCTTTCTCTCAAGAAGCACACTTAATCCTGCAAGGTCCAAACAAGGTCAAAATATGATTTTCGAGATCCCACAACCTTTACAATAACGTGAGCTTCACACAAAGTGCTTTCTCTTAAGAAACACACTTAACCCTACAAGCTTTCAACAAGTCAAATGGATGCCTTCTCACAAGAAGTACATCAAGCCGAAAGGGCTTACAAAAGAAGAAATAGAATCAAGAAAATAATGTAACTATAATTTACAAAATCCTTACTTTCAGGCACTTTACAAATATAATACAACTTTCAAAAGATAGAGAATTGAAGGAAAAATAAATTCACAAGATATATACAATGAAGGAATATTTATATGAATAATGCTTCTCACTTTCACTAAGATATAATTTCTTTGATAGCCTCTATCCTTATTAAATAATCCTTGAAATTTGTAAAATAACTAGTTGGGATGTCTCATTCAAGCTTGGGATGTCTCACATGAAATGTCCTAGTTAGGATGTTTCAAGAGCAATTGAGACATCTATTATTTTTGTGGGATGTCTAGATTGAAACTCTTTTGGGACATCTATAGTTCTTCTAAGATGTCTTGGCAGCTATCAAAGCATTTTCATTTGAATTTTAGGCTTCATGCATTCTTGACATCTTTCATATTTATTTTTTGGTTGAGACTTTATTATCTTAGATGGATAATGCAACTCTTATCTTGGTCTCAACTTGCTCTTTTCCCCAATCTCTTCTTGACATCATCTAAGCTCTTGTCCCAAACTCTTGTCTTAACACCATCTAAGTTCTTATCTTGATCTCTTGTCTTGATACCATATAAACTCTAGTCCTGATCTTATCATGCTTTTTTCTTAGTTCTTTCCTAGTATTCTAAGATCCACAAGCACATTTTCCACATTTTCATTTTCCAAGGTTTTGACATACCAAAAATTCAACAAAATGAATTTGGAAAAGTTGAGAAGAAGTGAGTTCAATGCATTTCATACAATGACATAGGGTGCCATTGCATGCAAAAAGTATGAGCCATACCATGTACATTCCTCAAAGTATACAAAAACATATGTTGAGGTGTCCACTATTTAGAAGTACATGTATGCAATAGTTACAAAATAGGAGGCTACCCAATGGATAACAACAAATGATGGGGTAGATTCAAAAATATGCCTGAAAAAAACAAAAAGCCTCACAAGTGCTTACATTAAATACATGGATAAAATAGAGTAGATCACTAGCCAAATCTCCCATGCATAGACTAAGATGAAGTGGGGAGAGTTGACGATCCTAAAGTAGTTCAAACAAGAGCTCCTTGAACTAAAGGCCTTACCAACTAATTTAGAATATGCTTATCTTGACAATAGCAAGTTGGTAATCATCAACATCCATCTTACTTAAGCACAAAAGAAGAAGTTGCTGGAAAATGATTAACAAATGTCCAATAGCTTTTGCTTGGTCATATCATAAATTGACAGGAATAGATCCAAGAATATACTAGCATCAGATCTACATGAACCCCTCCACTGAACCCAAAAGATAGCCACAGAGATGATTGAATCCTAAGATAAATTAAGTTGTAAAACTTCTTAAGGTAAGATTCATTTATCCCATTGTGGATAGTGACTGGATTAGCCCACTTTTCATTATACAAATGAAAGATGGTAAAAGGAGGATCTGCATCAACTATAGGCTGTTGAACATAGCAACCTTCAAATATCATTTTTCATTGTCATTTATGGACTAGGTGCTAGATACTATTATAGAAAATGGCTACTACAAATTTCTAAATAGTTATAGTAGCTATAAAAAAATCTAGATTACACCGAAGGACCAAGCCAAAACTACCTTTACAAGTCCTTAGGGGAGTTTTGCATAAAAAAAATATCATTTGGCCTATGCAATGCTCCTACTACTTTTTAATTCTTGGTGCTTAGCATCTTTCAATAGTAGATTGGTAGTTGTGTAGAAGTCTTCATGAATAACTTCTCTACCTCTGGTACTACTTTTGAGTAAGCCTTGGATCATCTTGATTAAGTACTAAAACACTATGCAGAGACAAACCTACAGCTCAATTAGTAAAAGAGCCATCAAATGATCCAAGAAGGCATAGTCTTGGAATACTAAATTTTAGAGAAACGGATTGAGATAAACTTGAAAAGAGTATAGCTCATCCAAGAAATCACTAAAAAATGAAAAATAGTAAAAGATGTAAGGTCATTCCTTGGGCATACTAGTTACTATTGATGATTCATTAACAACTTCAAAATCATCAAGCTACTGGTAGAGCTAACAGATAAGGATGTATCCTTTCACTAGAGTTTGGAATGAGAGCATTAATTTCAACAATTAAAGTAAAAGCTCATAAAAACTTTTCTCCTACAAGGTCTAGACTAGTTTAGACCCTTCCACATCATCATGGATGCACCCAACTATGTATTGGGAGTAGTATTAACATAATTGAATAATTAAAAATGTCCTTATTATATCCATTGTACTAGTAGAAGTATTGTGGGTATATAAGTAAATTACACCACCACTATGAAGGAGCTCGTGGAGGTGGTGTATGCCTTAGAGAAATTCAGACACTCTATGCTTGCATATCAAGTTTTTGTCCACATAGATCATAGTGTTATTCTTCCTAATGAAAAAAAATAATGGTAAGCCCATGTGTCATACAGTGGTTGGTGATCTTACAAGAGTTCAATTTTACAATGGTGGATAGAAAGGAAATTGAGAATATGATCATTGATCTTGTCTCGATTGCGATGGGATAGCATAGAGGATGAGGAGCCTGTCTCTAGCCAAATTTTAGATAAACTTCTCTTTGCTAAATCCCTTAATTTTATACTTCTATAGGTACCAACTAGTATGATAATTTCCTCTCATATATTCTAACACATGAGACTCCACAAGAATGGGATAACAAGAAGAAACAATAGTTTCTTCACCAAGCCAAACACCACATGAAGATCCAAGGTAACCTTTACAAGGTTTGTATTGATGGCTTAATACGATGGTATATATTGGATGTTGATAAACTATGAATCATTTAGGATGCTTATGAAAGTCCTTGCAAGGACCATTATGCAAGCAGAAGGATAGTCATAAAGATTCTCATGGTAGGCTACTTCTAGCCTACCATTTTTAGGGACATTTATCATTTCTTCCATTCATGTAAATGCTACTAACAAGATGGAGGAATGACAGCCCAAATGGAGGATCCTCAAGAGTGGATCTAATAACTAGATCTCTTTGACATCTTAGCCATTTACTTCATGGTCCCAACAAACCTATGTCCATGGAAAAGCATTATAATTGTAGTTGTTAACTATTACACCAAGTGGGCTAAAGTTGTAGTTGTCATTGATTGTTCATCTTCTACTGCGGCAAGGGTTATTTAAGAAAGTGTGGTAAATAGGTTTGGTATGCTAAGAGCACTTATTTTTGATAATGGAAATCATTTTATAGGGACTACTTTTAAAAACTGATGTAATGCTTGGGTGTGCAACATAAATTAACAACCTCCTACCATCCCTAAGCCAACGGTCAAGCCAAAGTTACTAATAGGGAGAAAACCTAGATACTAACACATATAATTAGTAAGTATAGGAAGGACTAGAGCATGAAACTCAACAATGGTCTATGATCTTATCGATTCATATGAGATAGTGTACAAGAAGCTATCCAAACACCCAATCCAAGCTTAGCTCCATATACTTTCAATAGTTTTTGAGCTTAACCTCAAACTCAATCTAGCACAATGAGATTGCCTCATGACTTTGAATGTATTAGATGAAAATCGACAAGTAGCCTTAACTATGAATGAGGTGCACAAGCCACATCTCAAACAATGTCATGATGCATGGTTAAGGAGAGTTACATTTCAACTTGGTGATAAGGTTTTATGCTAGAATCCCATGCATGTACCTCAGTGTACTAAATTCCAAACACTATGGAAAGGACATTATATCATTCATACAACTTTTCCTTTTGATGACATGACAATTTTCCATCCTCCAAGCCCAAAGAAATGACTGATGATCAACATATAATATGTAAAACCTTTCCTAGATCCTCATGTAACCAGTAACACTAACACCTCAACATATGCGCAAACATGCTCTATTTTTCAGATCTCCTCCTCTCAACTAAATTGTGGGGGAGATGGCCATCCATGCTAACATCTTGTGAGGACTAACTCATTTTTCACTTTTGTATTTTACACTATTCTTCATTTTTTTTATTTTTCTTAACTATTTTATCAATTATTTTCTATATTTTTCCTTTTCTTCTTTTATCTTCTATCTTTCTTTTTAGCATTTTTATCATATTTTATAGGGAATCTTCTGATTTTCCATTACTTTTGTTATACTAGAAGTTAAAGAATGTGAAAATTAATGAAATGATTGATCTACTAAGTGGAAAAATTAATTTCTATATTTGGATTATGGCCTCTATTAACAAGTTGTCAATTTTCTCATGGTTGTAGACAGTGGAATCACGACATTCATCCATTCCATCCATTTTATAGACGCTCTGTATCTTGGAAGCATAAGCTCCTTTTAATTGAAACTAAAAGTAACTAATGATCTAGCTACTTAATAGACCTTAAAAGAAAAAAGAAGGAATGAGAAATGATATGGCTTCAAGGGGACTTGTCATTTTCTTTTCCAGCTTCTTTCTCAAGTTGTATGATTCTTCTCCACTAGTATCTCACCACTTGTATTGTTGAACAATAAAGGAAGCATGTCTTTGGATAGTGTGGTTTCCATTAAAACAAACACATAGGAATTCAAAGCATATCCCTTAGACACAATAATGAGCTACAAACATTGGTTATGAGGTTGGAAAGACATGTTACCCATGCTTGAAGGAAGCCCTCTAACTAAGGTCCTTCTTATCTTCCTTGTCTTTTTTTCATCTCTTGGAGTGGTGGTTGTTCTGAGGGAATTTTCATGAACTCTTGATGGTCAAAGGGTTATGATATGGCAACATAAATTCATTGAAAGTGGATGGACTTGGTCTCAACTGAGGCTGAGATGTTATCAGATTACCGTAATTGCACACTTCACAAGGATTCATGTGATAACAATAAGAATTTCTAACCATTTTCTCTCTCTACCTTCATTCATGACCCATGAAACACCATTCCACTACCCAATATCATGCTTATTTGGCATTTTTTTTATGCAAATCTCATAATCTTGTGACATTTACTCCATTGTGTATGAGTTTTAACTTGAAATGACCATTCATCATCCTTAGTGCCAATGGACTCCTCAGGATGAGGGTATGTAAGTGCATCAGAGGCATATGAATGCTTTGCAAAGGATGCACTTTCATTTTTGTTAATCTCCATTAAGTTAAAATTCCTATTCATCAGCCAATTGCATGATTGATCTCCCCTGATTGCATTCAAACATCCAAATTTGCTTAATTTTGGCATGTCAAATTCATTCCAACCTACTCAAACTCCTTTTTCCAAGCCAACATTTTTCTCTTCCATGTTGTTGCCATCATCCTATGTTTTTTTGACTTCCATTAGGCTCTTATTTCATTCTCAAACTTGTCTAAAATTCCTCATTTTCCAAATGCAAAAGTTGTTGCGAACAACTACATCAACATAGTGGGATGAGTTGACGTAGCCCCATCGATGCATCCTGGTTGACATGCCACAAAAATACTATAAATATGCATGATACTTAGGTATTTTTGCATCATTTCTCATAGAAGAAAGAGGATTTTTAAAATTTTTTAGGGTCAAAGAACCTTTAATGAGCTATAACTCTCAAAGCGCTAACTCAATTTAGCCTATTTTTCAATCCTCACACTTCCATAGGTAAGCTCTATGTTGTGGAGGATATAAATCTTTGGTTTATGGTAGAAATTTTTTGAAAATGTTTTCAACTCCCCATGATCAACCTATTAAGATGATATTAAAAATTAACTACCATAAAGGATGAAGACCATCACATAAACTCTGATAGCTAATAAATAAAATAATATTTAAATAATCCAACTAGCCAAGATCACAAACAAGACCAAACATATCCTAATCTAATGAGAAAGATATAATAATATCTAAGGGTTATGAAGTAAAAAGAAAATCATGGGTTAAATTTACGATCAAAGATGGCACCAAAATGATGATCATAGGTGGAAGGACCCTCATAGCCTAGGGAGCAACAACCAAGAGGGGGAAGGTACCAATAGCAATAGCCACAATAGACCAAAGAACAAGCACTAGAGGCAATCCATGCCAATGAATCCCTTTAGGAGAAGCTTGAAGTAGAATCTATTTACTAGATTTCTACTACTAAAATAGGCCAATCTAGGGCAAGCCCTAGCTTGGAGGTCACTTTTACCAAGGCTTTCCTAGAAAAGATAAGAACCAAGGAGGTCTAGAATTCAATTCTTCAAGAGTTAAACTTTAGATCCTTCTTAGAGCTAATGCTAGAGGAGGTCCATACACAATTATAGGAGTCTCCCATATGGCCCATTCTTTCTAATAGTGGATAATGGTACATGAGAGAGCCCTACTTATTCTGGAACAACCAACAAGAAGATGTTTTTGTAAAAATTAAGAACATCACCATCTCTTACTTAGTTGAGGCAATTACTAAGACCCTTGGGTTGTTGAATATGAGGGCCAAGTTGGTTGAATTCTCCACACAAGTGGATCCTAAATTTAAGAAAGAATGGATCTAGGAATGCTATGGAGTGGATCACAAAGAGTATGATACCCTTACAAAGATGGAGCATGCATATTTTAAGATTGTGATATATCACCTAAATCCAATAGTGAGGCCTAGTAAGGTGAAAGTCTTTTCTACCTAGGCATGCACTACTCTAAGCAAAAAATTCCTAGTCAACCTTTCCTAACTCATTTATCTAGAGATTGAAAGATGATTCAAGAAAAATGAGAAGGGAAGAAAGACATTCCCCTTCCCATGTCTAATTCACAAACTGTGAAAGAGGGGAGGAATAGCATGCTATTCCAATGACATTATCCATCATGCTCCTACTGGATCTTAGTAGGAGATGATAAAAGATAAGGTAGCAACCAAGCTACAAGAAAAGAAGCAACCACCGCCACCACTTGAAGTCATACTAGAACTGATCTTAACTATAGAACATATTAGAAATCTTTGAGAGTAGTAGCTATAGTAATAGCAAGGCTTTCTAGGTGATGAAGAATCATCAGTGTACTCTCCAACCATGAGCCATCTAAATGAAGTTGTAAGAACCATCAACTCGCTAGATAGTGAGACTGTCCCATTATTCTGTACTTAGAGGAACCAGGTGTCAACAAGGACCAATCCTAATGAAAGGAAGGTCATGATATCGATTCCAAGATAATAATTTCTTTAAATCTTAGAAAATGTTGCAGCCTTCTCTATCATGTTCGAGGAAGGTAATGGTTAACATGATGGCTAAATCCATAAATGCTCTTCTAACATCAATGTTTGACATTTCTATCATGGCAAACATCCATGCATCCATAGGATTAGGGAGTAGTCAATTGAGCACTACCCAACATGAGAAGCTATTGGAACAGTTGGATGGAATTGGGTAACCACTTCCAAAAATCTTTGATCTCCTAAATGAAATAACCACAAACTAGTCATGGTTTCTCAAGATGAGGGGTAGATTGCTAATTGCTAGTATGCAACTAAAGGAAACCATGGTTTCTAATTGATGGTTGGCTACCAAAGTTGTAAAGTTGCATATCCATCTCTCTAACCCTACAATTCTTGGGCCAAATCTTTCTAATAACTTTAGCTAAGACTTCAAGAGGTTGAAAATGTAAAGGAGGTAACTATCTTTGATGAATCCTTAACAAAAGCCATGGCCTTCAACACTAACAAGGACCTATTACAAGTATGAAAGGAAAACTTGACCCTCACAAAGGATAATCATCACCTACAAAGTCTTGAGTACCAAAAGGACCAGATGGTTGAATTAATATGCTAGAAGTAGGAGTAGCTCACTAAGGTGAACCTAGATTTGATAAGGTTTACTACTAAAAATTGTAATCTCTCAATGAAGAAAGTTCATGCCCTTTACCAGAAAATTTTCATTAAGGTGGCTACCTATAAAAATGAATCCTTGAAATTTGGATGAGTGGAGAATCACTACAAGGATCAAGTTAGGATCCTTAATGAAGTTAATGAAAAATAAATTCAATTGGTGGAGATGAAAATGAATAAAGCCCTTCACAACTTCAATAAAGAGATGGCATGTGGTAGCTCATCTTTGATGGACCGAATGCATTCAATAAAGCTAAAATCCATCTTAAGGTGTTGCAAATCAAAGAGATGAATGAATACATGAATCTTGCCAACCTTTGGTATGCAAACTTAATAATGATGTTAATAACAAGGAGGCCAAGGAGTGAATTGAAAAAGTAGATGGCCAATTCCTATCTTCTTTATAAGGAAAAATTTAAGCTTCATAAGGAAACAAATAAAAAGTTGGAGATAGACAACACAAAGCTTGAAGTTCTTAGAAGTAGATTCATGGATTAGTGATCTGTTGTTAAGAACTTGACTAGGAAAATGAATGATTACCATGAGCTATAGAACCTAGTAAAGACATTTGACATTGAACATAAAACCTTTGCAGCCTAGCTTGTCAACATAAAGGAGATTTTTCCTTTAATGTCGTACCCATGGGATGTCCTAGCACTAGCTCACATTGATGAAGCTACATGAACTATATATGATTCACATTGCAAAGAATAGAAAATGAAAGCACTTCTAGATGCTTTCATGCTTGCAGCAAAAGTAGTGATAGCAATAGGTCAATCTCAACCTCCACTAGTACTAGGATGGGACAAGGGACCTTTAGCACCATAGGACCCTCCACCTCTAGGCACTAATTAAAACTTCATCGTGTCTTTAACAATCCTATAGGCACCTAGTACAATTTTTATAAAGTGTCCAATTCTATTATAATGGATACTAATTTTTGTAATTCTATACAATCTGGCACTTAGAGTTAGATAAGAGTCTATTTTTCTATCTTTCTCTTAATAAATTCTATACCTTATAATTTTGTTAGAAACTTGATCCTAACTTTCTTCACTCAAGGATAAGTTTTTAGTCAGTTATGGGATATAATAAAATATTAATAAGATACCATCAATGTATCCTCATGGATGCATGATAGAATGCATTGACATAGATATGTCAACATTAATGTAATCATTACCTATATAAATGCATGTATCCCCTACATTTATGACATCTTTCAATTATAGCCTTAGCCAAACTCTTTTAATTTCCTTTCCCTAGAGTTAGAATATTTTCTCTCCAAGTACCTATAGCAAGAATCTATGAGATTGTATAGAGTTTTATTTGAGTGTCTATGTAGCTAAATGCATTGGCATGAATAGTTATAAAATTGAGATTTTCTACATCCATTGTAGCACTTAGACTAGCTTAATTTTATTTTCTTGCATTTTACTTTTTATGCATTTTACATTAATATTTTTAATTAGTTAATATAATTAATCATAAACATGAGTACAACCACTTTGACAATAAAGAGTTAATGCTTGGTAACCCTAATAGTGGATATTTAGTATGCCTAGTAATAGCCACATGATAACCCAGTAGTGTTAACACTAGTTTAGGATGTGTACGACAAGTGGGAATGGTTACTCCCATGTTAGGATAAGTTAATTAATAGGCTAGTTAATCAAATTAGACATTTAATTACTCAACCTTTACTCAGTTATCTAGCTGATAGGAGAAAAATATAAAAATATATATCTTATGCCTTAACTCATACTTAATCATATGTATAGATTCACTCTTATAGATATTGGCCACAAGGGTAACTAGGTTTACTAAATTCAATTGGATTGCTAGTGAACACTTGTGATACATATGGTCAAGTGTAAGAGATACCCAACTATTCATAAAAAAATCTAAAGGATGTTGCTATAGATTGTGCATCTTCAATGGTAGGTTGTAAAAAGGGTTTTGTTAGTTACATAAAAAGAAAATGTTCAAATTTGATTTCTATTCTTTGTGTAGCTCATAGAGACACAATGGCAATAGCTTATGCTTCAAAAAATATTATAGAATTATTTCTTGAAGAAAAGGTTGCAAACTTAATATACTTTTGGTTTCAACAATCCTTAAAAAGAACAAATGAGCTATCAGAATTGCTAAAGATTATGTAATTAGATATATTAGAAGTCTTACAAATTCACTCTGTAATATGGATATCAAGGGGAGAAGTGATGGTTCGATTAGTTAAGCTTATGCCTAATCTTTTCAATTTATGGAAGAAGAACAAAAAGCTATGCAAAATGATTAGAAATTATTCTTTTTAATGTTGTCTTCATATGCTTGTTGATGTATTATCAAAACTAAACAAATTGAATAGCATGCTTCAAGAAGAGTGTCTTGATATAACTACTCTTGGTTTCAAACTAGAAATGACAATTAATGCATTAAAAAGATCATTTATTGAGAAGAATAAATTTGCTATTGATACATTATATCCTTCAAAGTTCTTGAATGATTCTAAACATGGATTTATCTTGATTAAGAATGATGAAAATATAATTGACAAACATGAGTTAATTTATTGTGAGCTTACAATGAATGATGTTAAGTCACCAAAAATTAATAGAGAGAACATGAAGAACTTTGTGAAAGGTGATTTAGAAAGTTATAAAAATTTAGCTATTTATCATGTTTCATCTATTGTTGATTCTTTAAACAATATATTTCCATATCTTTCTTTGTTTAATTCAACGAAACTGTTTAGCCCATCTTGTTATCCAAGCTATAAAAATGAAAGGAAGAACAAAAAAAAGTGAATGATTAGATAGACTATTTACATATGTGTAAAAATTCCAAGATGAAATTAGTGATGCCTCTTATTATGATGGCTTTAAAAAAGATTTATCAACATTTGTTCATCCATTATATGATGCTTGTGGAGATTTTGGAATGACTAATAAATGAAAAATATTTCAAAATAATAAAATTTAACATCCAAAATATCCATATCTTACAAAATTATGGCAAAGCATTATGACTATTCCAGCTAGCATAGTTGATTGTGAAAGGGAACATTCTAAGCAAAATATTATTAAGGATATTACAAGAACAACATTGAGTATTGAAACTCTTGATGCTCTAATGAGGATATCATTAATAGGACCATAATTATCTACCATAGACTAGAAAGCTATATACAAAATTTGAAACGATAAGAAAAAATGAAGAAACATTGAATTGTGAGCTTGATAAGCATACTTGTATTTTTATCTTTTTATTTATACATTTGCATATATATAACATATCACTTCCTATTATTGTTTGTAGGTTTGCAAGTTTTCTTAGAGGGAGGTAATATGGATCAAGAGTAAAAATATTTTAGTTATATTTTACTAATCATGTAGTATTTTTGTAAAAAGAAAGGATAATGCTATGTAAACTAAAACTTGCATTCTGTAATATGAAGCATATTGCTTTTTTTAATTTGTAGTAAAGAAATATTTTACTTAAAAATATTTTGAATGTGCTATTATTTATACTTGACATACAATTTTAATTTTAATTTTCTATTCAATATAGTAGCAAATTTTACTTGAATTTTTATCATAAAATTATTTATTTTAATGTTATATTATCCTACCATTAATATTTTGAAGGTTTTGTATTTATACATTTTTAAGATGATATAAAATATATTCTAGAAATTAATATACATGAAATAGTATTATGAATTTCCAAGCCTGTAGGATCATCTCAAACTTTCTTTATACACACCAAAGAAATAAATAATTTGTTGCTTTAACACCACAAATTCAAAGCACAATAAAACTTGATAGGAAGTGAGAGAGGAGGTGAGTGGGTGATTAATGTTGATGTCATTGAGAGAGATAATTAAAATGATCTAAGTAAGGATAAAGTTTTACTTTTTATTTTTCACCTTGCATACAAAGTTATTAATTTTATTGAAATAGATTAATTGAGTTTTAATGCTTATAAATAAGTTGAACAAGTTTTTTTAAAAAAAATTAAATCTTAAATACAAACCAATCCATTTTAACTTTAATACTATAATAAAGATGCACTGGTATATGGTTGCTCAAGGAGTTATGAACATTCGTAGATAGTTGGTCAAGGAGTTATGAGTACAAGTGATCATATATGAATAATAAAACACACTAAAAATATGTATAGTAGTAACATGCACATTTACCTTAGAAAAAACTCATGGTAAAAACCTTAGTAAAACTAGCTTAGGCATTGTTACTAATACTATTACAAACTTGTATCTTAGATAGAATTATAGAGTAAGACTCACTTGAGAAATAGAACTAGCTAGAGGAATAAACATAATGAGAAAGGAATAATGCTTAGGAATATGAAAAACCAATGAAGGAAAATATAATCTACCTTTCATATAACCTTGCATACCTATGTATACTATTGGGTAAATAAGGTACCTATTTATAACATTGGTAAACAAGAGTAGATAGTGTAAACTAGGTATAGATTGGATGTTAATAATAATATTAGAACTAGTGTATAAAAACAATTTAGATAAATTATTCCTAAACACATGTAGTTAAATAATAAGCACTACAATATATGACAAATTGATAAACATTCATTTATTCGATCATGCTAATGTAGTAGTGTCGACACATCAATGTCAACATAGTCCTTGCTTCATCAATGAATAAATGTTGATGTAAGAAAAATAAATAGCTATATAAATGTGCATACCCATCACATTTATTGCACCATTTGATCATTCCCTTAGCTACACTCTTGCAATTTTATTTTGTGAAAGTTAGAATCTCTCTACCAAGTGCCTACAATGTGTATTAAATAGATTATCTAGAATTTTATTTGAGTAGTTAATGTAGCTACACACATAAGCATGGTAGCAATAAATTAAGATCTATTCTATTCATTGTATCACTTAGCTTACCATTTTAATTTATTTTTCTTACAAATTACTTTAAATGTTCTATAAATGTATGCACTTATTTAAATAATTTTAATTCAGTGTACTTTAAGTAAATGTGCATGAGTACGACTAACTTTGAACATAAATGTATTAATGTATGGTAATCAGAGTAGTGACACTTCGTACACCCAGTAGTGGACACATGGTAACCTAGTGATGTTAATACATGTTCCTAATGTGTATGGCAAGCTAGGAACAAATGCTCTATTCTTAGGCTAGAATATATTACTTTCTTATACGTAGATTAATTAGATTAATATTTTAATTTTTTTATAATTTTAACTAGAAGCTTCAATCATGTGGCCTAATTACACTTAATTATAAAAATAGCCTATAAAAATATGATTGGGAAGAAAATGATCAACAAATTAGCACATAACTATCTAGAACATCCAACTATTGGATCGTGCATGAATGCTTGTAATTCGTATGATTGGGTGTAGCATTACTTTGATGCTCATCATTGGCATCATTGCAAGGGACTATTGCTAGTGTTCAAGATAATTATGATTATTCAAGGATTGATGTTGAAATTTGCAATGAATTATTATCTGAAAATACTAATATTTTATTCTAAAGTACACTTATAAATTGAAAGATATCTTCTTCTCATAGAATAGATTTTCTAATTATACACAATTCAACAAGAGTATATGATAGGACTAATACGAACAGGGAAGATATACCATAACAACTAAAGATAGTCTACTAGCATCTAAATCCCTACTATTCAAATTTCACTTTCATCATTTACCAAGATGAACAACAATAATGGAGAGACCTTGAGGGCAACATTGTATTATCACTTGTTCATTCATTGCCATCAATGCTTATGGAAACATTAATGAAATTAAAGCTTAAAGTAGCAGCTCCATAGAGTTCCAATTACATAAAAATTAATTCATGAAGGCTTGCTATCAAGGTTCCAAAGGAAAGGAACTCTTATTTAACTAACATCATAGTAAAAAAAGGAGGATACCAATTACCAATTTGGTAGATCCTAATGTCAAAATCCTCCACTTCTTAGTGGAGATGACAAGAACCATCCATGGCTACATTCAATCTTGGCAAGCAACTAAGGAAAGGGGACAATAGGATCTAGAATAAGGACCTCAAGGCCAACATATTCTAGTGAACAATCAAAAGAACATCAAAGGGATCATAGAATGAAAGAAAGTTGACATAACTCTTCTAGTTATCAATCCCAATTCTATTCGTCCTTATCATCAAGATCTGATGAGGGTAAATGTGGCCAAGATAGGAGGTGAAATGATCATAGATAAGATGGAGATGACAAAAGGGACCATCACAAAGATGGTCAAAGAGACGATAGATGTGAGTAGGGAGAAAGACATTATCATGAATGAAGGCAGAATAGGAAATACCAAGGAAGACATGATCATGACAAGAACCATGAGGATCATGATAATTATGATGAGCCATTACTTTCTACTATGAGTATGATCAATATTTGAGAGGTAATTTACATTCCTAACAAGCATTATAAGGACAATTGAATTAATTGGATAGACATGAAAAACCTCTCTAAGTTTGAAGGAGGCTATAATATAGATCTACATCATCATTTGCAAGCCTTCCATGATGTATGTGTCTTGGAAAAAATTCAAAAAAATGGATGATGCTAAAGATCTTTCTATGAAAAGTTATTAAAGAAGAAAAATATTGGTTCTAGTCCTTGAAGCTACGATAGGGGTTCTATCAATTTTAGACCAATGGGATTTATCATATAGAATGTAGTGCGATCTTATTATAACTTCAAAGACAATGTTAAGTGGACTACCAAGAATACTCATGTATATCATTATGTTCAATAAATATAAAAGGGATTATAATACATGTTATATAAATGAAAATCTATGTTTTCATAATGGGAGATTGAAAAAACTATTTATAATTTCACATTTTGTAATTTTTATGGATTTTATAAATATAAGAATAAAATAAATATGAACACACATGCATTGCAATCCCTCATGGGAATAGTTGAAATGCTTGTGTTGCAATCCCTCTACCACATACACAAAATGCAATAGAAAGGATTCTTAGTCATAACCTTGATGGCCTAACATCATATGATACAGTCATGATCTCCTTAGACAAGAAATTAATTATCGCAGTTTAATCAAATAGAAAATAAATAAATGTTTTTATTATTTTTATGTTTAAGATATCAATGGTAAAATGAGGAAAAATCATAAGCTTTATTAACCATGCAAACGTTGGACTCTGCATCAACCAAATGGTTCTAAGCTACATAAGTAAGGTAGCACTCTAACAAAGTCTAGCTACACTTGTGAAAACAACGACTTAAAAAACATAGAAGACAAGAAAAAGAATTAACTTAACCAAGGAAGGAAGAGATCTTCATACAAATCATACACCACAAGCCCAAATGAAATTGAAGTTATGCATAAGATATGACTAAGTTGTGTGTGAGAGCTTGACCTAGAAATTTATAGTTTTTGGTAGGAATGAAGAAGATTTGTCAATTACTATGCATCAATGAAGGCTCATCAATGCAAGCTAAGCCAATCCTAGTTACACTACTAGAAAATAAGGCTAAACAATAGTTGGAGGGATGCATTGATGTTGGGTAGTTAGCAGATTCTCCCACAATTACACTTTGCCATTTGAATTTGGATGAAAGTTGGAACAAGAGGAATCATGTTGGAAGGACCAAAGGATATCTAAATAAAGCTAGAATCATCCTAAAGAGATTGGGATCATGCACACAACCTCAAAGTATGATAACAAGAATAATGGATCATCTCAAGAGATTAATAACCTTAAATAAACATGCTAAACAACAAACACAAGGCACATGAAACACTTCTTAAATCTAGGGATTACAATCAACTTACAAATTGCCACTAAATGTGTCATCATTCCCTTATGACTGAGTAAAGCTAGTTCCATAGCTTTAAAATCCAAGATACAAAAACAATGACTACACACATGATAAGATTATTGTGGTGCAATTACAAATGTACAATTTAAAGCATGACTACATTACAATATAAGTCATCTCATCAAGAAATGTTAGGGACTGATGGTAGAGAAGAAAATTCCCCTAACATATTGGCATGGAATACGAATAATCTGGAAGGATAGGTCTTTGTTACACATTGTTTGCATCTAAACCTTATTCCTTGTTATCCATCTCTAGATTATCTCCTGCTATCTTCACTAATCCTCATTTGGAAGATCTTCTAGGACATGCACTTAACCCAAAAGATCAAGGATGTGATTGGATATCTTTAGATTTTTCTCTAGAGGGTGGTCTCTCATGTACATGTGTTGAATATGGTAATTTATGTTGTTCCTTATCTTCTTTTAGGACCCATGGTCCTATTCCCTAAACATCATGAGTTGTGAAAATGTTAAAAGTCAAGTAAGATCCCCAAGGTGTTATACTACCATTACAAAACATGACCATAGGAACAATAATAAGTATAACTCTTGTGGGCACAAGATAAACATAATCACAACTATGAATTGAAGAAATGCATGGGTAAGTAAAAATAAGGTAGAAATAATTTAAATAATCACAAAAATTACAAAGTACATACTTGAATCAATATTTCTCCCCCATGACTAAGTTATAAGAAACTTGGCTTAAACCACCTGAACAATGCAAATGGAAAGAACAAGAAGTAAAAAAATACATAAGAGAAGTACAAGAATCCAACCAAATATCGAATCAAACAAGCCACAAAAGCAACAAAAAATCAAAACATTAAAATCATATCCTAGATGACATTCAAACTCATGGGATTTGAATAATAATATCAAATTTTCTTATTTCCATGATTTAAGAATTATGAAAGAAGGGTTATAAAAATAGAAGATAAATAGAAAACTCCAAGATCAAATAAAAATGCATAAGTAAGATAAGGTAAGAATAGTATGTCATGATCAAACCTTGAAGCTTGTAGAGTCAACATTGACACAAATGGAAGACTAATCAAGTGCTTTAGATAATGTAATCCTCACCATCATTAAGAGATATGCTTTAACTTATTTGTAATGCCAATCCACCAAGGATTCAAAAGTGGATCCTTTCCATAATAGGTACCTACCTTTCTTACCCTTGTGAAATCTATTAATGAGATACATGTGGATTTCCAATAACTAGTGAGACATCAGCATCAAACACAAGTCTATCCCCTTGTATGATTAAATCTTATCCTTTGCTTCACCTGATCAACTCCCTTCCACATTTGATAATGCACAAAATGGAAATAAAGAGATGGAGAAAAAATGATGAATAAGAGAGAGAAGATGAGCGAACCATTCAATTAGCTCATGGAAGCATGTTAGCATGTCATACATACCATGAGAGGTCAACTACTACATCCCTTCACTACAACTTGTCCACATAGTAGAAATGGATCTCCAAGTTTCCTTTCTAGGTTCAAGGTCATGCCTACTACTACCAATGTCATCTAGCATTGATTATTCTACATTCTAAATATTGGTGAAACCAAAAAAAGAAAACATGTTATAGATCATCTAGAAGTTAAGATTCCAATTTGGTTTTCCTCTATCTATGCATGTATGCACAATAGGTTCATTGAATTTTGCTTTACCAAAAATCTCTCAGTGATTATTTGGTTGCACTAACTAGTTTCGATCTCAACAATGATTATAATGACATGACCAAGTAATTGAATTACTCATGATATATATGGTCATTTTTTGACTCAAGGGTTATGATGTTGACACTTAGGAACAAAAGGATTTAAGAATTTGATGGAAGTATCAATTGATGACACCAAAGTCCACTACGAGAGAGACTTCTAGGCCTTCATGGCCATGGGTTGAGATGAGTAAGAGATTATCTTAGATCATTATATTTGAGGGTTAAGTAATCTAGGCAATAAGTTAAACATGAGATAGACTTTGCATTATTATTATTCTAACCACTCATTTTGATCTTTCTTGAGTGATTATAGGATCCTTCTGGAATGGTAGAAATATCAATTTGTATGAATGGAAGAGAGAACAACATTGATCTTCTCATTATATCTTCTTTTTCATTTTTTCTTTCTTCCTTTTTTTCTCTTATTTTTATTCTTTTTATCTTTTATTCATTTTTTCATCTTTTCTATTTCTTTTTTCTTATTATGTCTTATTCATCAAGGTCTTCCTTTTGATACTCATCTTAAATATATGAGAAATGCTTCTCTTTAATATCCTCTTTGTAGAAGTGAAGACTTAATTTTTTCATATATTTTTTAGTATCCTATTGCTCAACATGCTTGAAAATGGACATTTAAAATTTATAACTTTCAACCAAGAATCAATGAAGTCATTCTTATTGATCAGCCTCTTTTGTCTACTTCATTTATTTGCATTTAGAATTATCTTTGACCACTTGTTCTTTTCTCTATTTGAAAGCTTTAGTATATAGTTATTTTCTAGTAGCAAGAGAATAACTATAACCTCTCTTCAGATGTCAAATATCATATTCTCAAAGATGTTTCTTTTCATGTACAAATTCAAGAAAAAAATCTTCAAATGAAAGCTAAACCATTAATTTTTTTCTACAAGATTAGTTTCTTTTTGTTTTGAAGGCTCAAGAATAGGAATATTTTAGCTTTTGTTACTATTTATTCTTTTTTTCTAATTAATGTATTTTTTTATAGAGAGTTATATTCTTCTCTTTATAAGAAATCTTTAGTAAGAAGTGAAAACCCATGAGGATGCTTCTAAATAAGGATAAGGCCTCATCCTCTTCCCACCATAAGGGGAAGGTTTTTAAGGATTAGTTATAGGGATGAAAACATGAAAAGACATTCCCAAAACCATTGGGGATTTTCTTTAGTCTCTCTCTTCAATGATTTTATATACTCTAAAATTTTTAATAGTATTATTCATTTTTTAGAGTCTAACATCCCTCTTAAGTTTAAATTTTTCTTTTTGCTAAAGATTGAAAGCTTTCTTGATGACACTATCATCTTTTAATTAAGACAAGATTCTTAGGTTGTGAATCTAAATAACAATCCTAGTTAAAGCACTTTTCATTGATAAAAAATACTTGATAAATTCCTCATTTGCAAAATTATCAATTTTTGACAAAGGTCTAATATTTGCAAGAATTATATGATTTCTAAATTGGAAATATTTCCAAATCACAACAAAATTAGCAAGCTCATGGTGAAATTGGAAAAATAAGAAACAAATTAAAATAAAAGATAATGTAATCGAACAAATACAAAATAATCCAAAACATACCTAAATCATGCATAATAGTTGAATATTATTATATCAAAGACCTAACATTTGTAATAATGAGAATATCCATAAATTAGAAGAATTCCAAAATCACAAAAAAATTGGCAAAATCATGAAATTGACAAAATCACATTTGAAGAATTTTCAAGTCACACTAAAGTTAGTGAAACTAAGAAGAAGGATCATCACCTAGAGCCTTAATGCTCATCTTACTAAGGAAGATCTTGGGAGGTCTGATGGATGAGCAAAAGCCTAACCTCTTCATGTGGTTCTACCCTAGCTTAAG
Source organism: Gnetum montanum (assembly GCA_015680685.1). NCBI lineage: Eukaryota > Viridiplantae > Streptophyta > Gnetopsida > Gnetales > Gnetaceae > Gnetum > Gnetum montanum. Next base: position 34,654 of record MNCI01001832.1, read on the forward strand.
CCCATGTATTTTGACTTCATAAAATAAATCAAAATAAAAATTAAATTAAACTTATTAAAAACATTTAAAAATGTGGAGAAAAACAAAATGTGCTTGTTTCATGTGTTACTCACAGTTGTAAAAAATTGCATTGAGATTTTGCAAGCATGACATAAGTATAGATCCATAAGTATAGAGAATATGGTTGTGTCAAGATTTTAGTTTAGGTGATTGATGAGTGACAAGTACCTCCTACACCTAACCATATTAATCACAAGTGTTCACACACAATCTACTTGAATTCTATGCATGGGACTAGTTGTGGCATCTAGACATTTTGCCTTGGTTGCAGTTCCCTATCAACTTAGGATGGTAAAAATATCAATTCTCATGGACTTATAAGCATGAAGTTATATTGCTCTTCCCATCACCTCTTCTTATCATCATTGTTATTTTTCTAATATTTATCTCTCTCTCTCTCTCTCTCTCTCTCATCATATTTTCCTTTCCTTTCATTTATCATCATTTTTTATATCCTATTTTTCTTTTATAACAGGTGGGTATTATTATGGAACATGGAAGTTATGGGAATGATTAGAGTGTTAGATTACCACCTGGAGTCTTTGACTTGCAGAAACATGAAAATTCATCCCTCACTACATGGCATGCATAGGTTCATAAGATCATGAATCTCCTCTAACCATAATAGCAAGGCAAGACAATACATGCATCTTCATCCAATCACACCAATTAGACCCATACAGTGATTATATTAACCATTAATGACATTTTTTTCTTGCCAATGACCAAGAACTCTTCTAGGATTCAAATTTCATACCATATGGTGTGGACCCACCACCTACCCATGGTTCTAGTAGAATTAGCTTTAACAACTTGCAATATGAATCCTAGCTTCCTGCTAAATCTATTCCTAGTTCACTGATGATGAATAGAAGAAAAGTGGATGGATACATTTGTTGTGTAAACATTCCATTGGTCAAGGCTCTACTTTGAACCCATTCAATACTCTTACATCCTCATCACATCTGTAACTCACCCATCTACCATTAGCTTATTTGGTAAGCATTCATAAAGCACATTAATTGGTCTTTCCATGCAAATTAATAAAAAAATTCTAAAATAAAAGAAAATATCATAAATGATCACCCATTAACCTCAAGGACATATAAAAATTCTAAATAAATACATTAACTTTATTAAGTGCATAGATAAAAATAGTAAGAATATAAATTTTTGACATGACATGTGGGATTTCTCCCTTATGAATAATCCATGTTCACCATTTAGGAGACCTCTAAGTATTAAATTGAGTAATATACATGCTTAGAGGTGAAAGATATTCATCATGGTACATAAGGTATTGCCCATCAATTCTTGCATCTAGCTCACTTAAATGACACATGAGCATGGAACTAAAAAACTAGGAAGGATCACAAGGTATATTCTTGTAATTCATCCTACTAGATCCATCTCTTCTACTGATTTCAAGGTAGAGAGGTCTTAAAAGACCAACCTAACATTAGTGTGATGCTTAAGCAAGTCCTTTCCATGATACCAAGAAAGTTATCTTTCACCTTGTTTTCTAATTTAGTCACCAAGAAATCTATAGGGTATGACCAACTTGCAATAGAAGTCATGAAATCACTTACCTATCCCATAGGGTATGTGTAGGATTGGTCTACTAGCTTTAGTCAAATGTTGGTACTATTAATAGGAGGAAGCTCACAATCATGATACTATTGCAATAAAATGATATTGAACCTAGAATCGGAGTCACAAAGAGCTAGGAAATGACTCTTTTTGCCACTTTGAATCTCAAGCATGGAACTACTACGATTTGATTATTTTTTAGGAAAATATTCTTCTTTGATAACCTGTGCAACCACCATAGGCATGAAGATGGTAATAACATCATCATTAGGTACCATCTAGTTACCTTTACTAGATATCATCATTAAACTTGTTCCTAAAGTAAATATTGCACTTTGATTATGACTAAGAAATTTCATTGAGACCTCATAAATATGTTTTTTTATCTTGTGTGAATGATTATCCTCCCCACAAGATGAAGAGGGTAATATAGATCCAATCCCTAGATTCTCACATTTCACTTGCTATAAAATTTTCTATTACAAGACCTCAATCTTCCACCTCCCTCCCCCCTCCCTCACTTGTAGAAAACTTAATAGGAGATTGATAATATTTCTTAGATGCATACATGGAAGAAAGATTGGTACAGTAGGTAATATTACATGATTTAGCTTATTTGATCTATATTTGAATGGGTATCCTACCTTGTATGGGACCAAGAAGCAGATGTTACTGCTATTGCTACTAGGGAGCTTAATTAGTAGGATTTCTTGAAGTAGGTAGGTACTATTGAGATCTCATCGATGTAGATTGATAAGAACCTGCCTACATACTATGAAAATAAGAGTTAATGAAAAGTATCATCTATTATTACATAGGATTTGGAAGATTTCATGGAGTAGCATCCTAAGGATTTGAAGCTTACCACTATTGGTACTACTGCATGGACTACAGATATGCACCTTTAGGATAGTATAAATGGCCTAGGTATGGAGTTCTCTTTGTTTACCTCTTTAAAATTCTAGGATTCAAAGACATCCTAGATTATTCCATCTTACTAATTATGTGAGCCATAATTAGGTATCACTACAAATCATGAAGATCTATGTAGTATTCACAAAGACCCTCATCATCGAATGATGAGAAAACCTCATTTGAATCTTCATGAATGCTCTTAAAATGAGAGAGCTTACATTTACCCTTGCATTCATACCTATTTCAATGTTTATATAGTGTGAGTGATTTGATTGCAACTTCAACCATCTTACCTTAATGTCCTTGAGAGTGGTGGCCATATTTTCATCTAGTGCATCTTAAAATCAATCCACTCTATGGACCAAATCTGTCAAGGCTTTTTTTGTTCTAATATGATTTACACTAGGTCCTCAATCATAGTGGAAGATTCATTAGTACCTTTAATATTTTTAATCTTCTTTCTATGCGTTAGGTTATGATTATAATTTTTTGTAGATGGTTGATTTTGCCACTTGTCCTTCATACTTACTATGGTGTCTAATAGCACTTTCATTTGGGCCATGGATTTCTTGTGTATCTAGCCCATTATGTACATATCCACATACTTCCTCATTTCCTACCTTAGCCCTTCTACAATATGCATTAAGTTCTTTCTTTATCTAAAACCATGGTTCAAGTAATGATGACCAGTTTTCATGTACCTCTCTGTGATAATGTTAAGAGGTTCATGGACTCATTATCTCCATCCAAAAATCTCCTTCTAGATGTTTGAACTTTATGCATAAGTCAAAAATTCTATGTAGAAGATTTTGAACATGTCTTTCCATCTCTAAATTAATCTTGAGGATAAGGATTTTTACCAACTTTCTGCATGCTTGAGGAAGATATGAGAAAATAAGTGCAACTTCTACTAATCACTCATGATTTCTTAGAGATAGAAAACACTATCAAAGGATTTCATGTAAATTTGGAGATTATCATTGGTATATCCTCTATATATTGGTACATTATCCATGTTAATTCACTTGCTTCTACTATCACAACCATGATCCCTTAAAATGTGTATAGGTTCAGTTAACTCATGATAACTACCTTGGTCAAAGAAAGAAGCATCATTATCATCATCAAAAGGTCTAGACAAATTCAAATGCTAGAACTTGAAAATAAGGTTATCATTTTGAGTTCATAGCATGCTTTAGTTAATAGCACTTGATCATGGGCCTTCATGGTAGAGTGATCCTTTGCCTTTTCTATCTTCTTTATCTTCCTACTCTTCATTTGAATGATTAGATTAAAAGTTGTGATTGGCCTCCTATTATACCATTCAATCTTGAAGATCTTGCATGTACAAAGGCTTGTATTCATCATACACAAGTTCATGAGCTTCGTACAACATGTGCTCATCCTTTAGCTCTCTATTAACCAAGGCCTCTTTAAGACCATCTAATGCAACCACAACTAGTTCCCTAGAGAATCATCTATGAGTGTCATTCCATCTTCCCTATTTATCTTGATGATAAGCCAACATAATTGATGGAAGGGTTACATCCTTCCAATGTTCAAAGCTAACAAAGTTCCTTCTTCTTTTTCATGCCTTTCCAAAGGCCTTTGCTGGAATTTTAGTATTATCTACCATCATGTTTGATGAGTGGTGAGGTATCCCTACACTCAACCATACGAATATGAGTGTAGCACGAGTGATCCGGTCGAACTCCATAGACTAAGTGCCTACATGCCTCATGGAACACTTAGGGTTAATCATTCATTGGCTTCCCAGACTTCCTTGTAGTTGTCACGGTGTATGGTTAAGTAAGTCTAAGGTATATGATTTTTATGTCTTTTTATGTTTTTGTCTCCTATGCTAACATTGTGAAGGATAGAGAGACTAATTACTAACTTTAACTAATGAACTAAGTCTAAATTAACCTAGCGTCAACATCCGTTCCCACTTACCGTACACACCCTAAACTGATGCAACCTTGGTTGCCAAATGCTAATCGTTGCTGGGATCACCAAGCGTAATGCACGTGCTCAAAGTGGTCGTACTGAGGCACTCAACTAGGAGAGAAGGGTTGAGAAAGATTTAATAACTAATAAAGCATGTAAATAACAAATAATAAATAATGATAAATAAAATCCTAATTAGCCTATTCCATGCACTGCAAGGTTTATCCAAGAAGCTCATCTTTATTGCCATACACAAACTTATGTTCAGGTATAATGTCTGCTTGAATAAAGATCTGTTCACTCTGGGGTTCCTACTGCAGGCACATGGAAATTAATCTATCTCTAGAGTGGAAAAACTGCCAAAGTTTAGCTACAGTCTAGGCCTAGAATAGGAAACAAGGGTGAGCTGTCTCTTATTTATAGATATGACGGTGCACCGCGATATCACGTACGCAATATCGCAAGGGAAGATGCGATATCGAACCCCATGTGATATCGTGTCCCATCATACCCCCATGACTAAATGAAAACTCGTCCTCGAGTTCCTTACAATAATATTGGGAAGGTATGGGATTAGTGACTCAAATAAAACTAATGGGATGACATGTGAACAGATCATCATTACAAGACACAACAAAACTGGTGTTCATGACAACAAGGGTGAACACCTTATTACATTGACATCAGGCCGTATTTGGCAGTTGAGAGAAAAGAGAAGAGAGAAGAGAGAAGAAGTCTTGCTACTACCAATGCCCAAAGTGCATCTTTTATTGTCCATCCGTAAGTGCGCATCATCGATCTTACTCCTTGCATAGCTACTTTAGCATTGCTCCATTCCAAGTGCTCCCTCCAGATCTGGTCTGTTGTTGCATGATCGCCATCTGCACACACAAAAAAATCTTATATTAGTAAGGGTAAATGAATTTCAATGTAGTTGATACCTTGATATGGTGAAAAGTCCATTGGCTGGGTTCTGGTATGGATGATACGGATCCGGAGATATATTAATGATAACTACCGAAGGTGTAGGGGTTAGGAGAAAATCAAAAAAATTGGGCCCCGTACCCCCATGACTAATCGTGAACCTCCGGTAGCGAGAGAATGAAAAAAGAAAAGGAATAATAAGGATGGATAAAAAGAGACAACAGCAACATCAATAAAGTGGATGTCAAGATGGAAATGAACAAAATAAAATAGATTGCAAAAATGTTAAGGGAAAGAATTTAACGGATGCACCAAATAGGAATGCCAGTGGGTCCTCTCCAAAGCAAGCTCCTACCCTTAATGCCTTGACAAACCCACATTCAAAGAGTCCGTAGGCTCTGGGAATGTCCTTTGGAACAAGAGTTAAAGTCTCAACCGTAAAAATTTACCAAAAAGAAAACGATGCATCTACCAAAATATACACTAATGATACAACTGGCAATGAGGTAAATAATGGAGAGAAGGATGAAGAGAAGAGAATGGAATGGAAACCCAAGAACAAGGTGGTATATAGCCCCTTGTGTGTTTCATGATTAATGTGACTTGGTAAATCTCATTCCAACTCCAGCCTCAAACCAACCACATCCAGTGACTTTGCATCAATGCATTTGGCCAATCCATCCTCTTGAATAACAAGAACGCATCTCCAAAGAGCCACCACCATTCTAATGAAACAAATGAGGAGAGAAGGGGAAGCGAGAAGGGCCTCAGTTAAAGGGAAAATTTGTAGTTCCATAACCAGTGCTTGTAGCCCAAAGGATTATTTTGTCTAAGGGGTGTGCTTTGAATTCTCACTTTATTTTGTTTTTTTTTGTATTTTTATGCATGAGAACCACACCATGCAAAGACTTATTATTTTTATTGGCTCAACTTCCCGATAATTGGGTAACATCGGAACGCTAAGAAAACTCAAGAAGAAAACATCTAAGCACCCAAGAGAATGGCCAACACAAATGCATCAAGTTCCCTTGAAGTCACACCCTTTTCAATCCTTGAGTCCTTACTTAGTTTGAGAAGTACCCAGTTACCAATTTTTTACAGTTCTTATTAGAAAGGGACTATACATTTCCAAGCCAAGAGAGACCATAGACTTTTGTGGATGAATGGATGAAGTGGACTCATTGCCTGCCATATCAAAAGAAACATACCTTAGTACCAACATCATAACTTAAAGGTAGAAACCAAACATTAGCAATCAAATAGAAAAATAGTTCATACCATCATGAAGAACACTTATTGGATGACAAATTTACAAGGTGGATAACACACGTACAAACACACACAAAAAATGAAAAAGTATAACGATGTTGTAAAATAAAAATAAGAAAAGTTAAAGAAATTTGTAAAACAAAAATGTGTAAGACAAAAATGTGCAAAACAAAAACGTGTAAGACAAAAATGTATAAAACAAAAACATGTAAGACAAAAATGTGTAAAACAAAAACTTGTAAAACAAAAACGTGTAAAACAAAAATGTGTAAAACAAAAACGTGTTAAACAAAAACTTGTAAAACAAAAATGTGTAAAACAAAAAATAAAAAGAACAGAGGCCCTCTAATGATTAGCATAGGTGGTCATCTTCCCCATGACTAAATTGCAAGGGAGAGATCCGAAATAATGAACATCTATTTGAATTTTGTAAAAGTGCCCAACTTCTCCCCATTGATGTTCTCAAATTAAGGGGTTGAAGTTGGCGATGTTCATATTCCAATGTGTCTATTCCTTCATTATCAACATGAGTTGTTTCCTCAGTTCGTTCCGTGGATATTAGGTTGCTCTTTCTAGTAGCTGTCAACCACAAGGTGTCCACTACTTGTGTGGTTGCTACATACAAGCACCTTTGAATGTTGTCCTTTGGTGCACACCAATTACATGGAAGAGATTCTTTACATTCTTCCATGTCATCACCCTCTGAGTCACTGTATGTGATGCATGGAACTTTCTTCTTCTCGATCTTTCCATAAATGTTTTCCTTAGATATCTTCAAGGAAAGATCGCGGATCCCTAGGTAAGCATCTATTGTACTTAACCATGGCCTTCCAATTCTAATTAGGAAGCCCCCGTTGTCACTGTTAACTTCTATCACCAAGAAGTCCGCTGGGTATGACCACCTACACATAGTGGTAATGATGTCCTCCACCAATCCCAAGGGAATGGTGATGGACTGGTCAGCCAGCTCTAGTTGAATGTTTCTCTTCTTAAGTTGGGGTAGGTTCCAGGCTTGATACATTTCTCGTGATATTAAATTGACTCTAGAACCTGATTCAAGAATATGTGGTTTGTTCTCGACGACTTGTAGATAGATTAAGGGGCTCCGAGGATCAGAGAGTTTCCTAGGAAGGTGGCCTACCTTGATCCAGTCGATTACGGTATGCATTAACATAACTGTATGCGTACAACTCTATTGTTGGATTGAAGGGTGTCCCAAAGCTTTATTTGTTGGAAGAGTGGTTGTGGACTCAACTGCTTGTTGTTGTGAAAGCTTGTCTAGGCTTTTGGTTCTGAAGAAAGGTCTTCTCTTTTTACGGTTGTCAGAACCAACAATAGGTTGAATGTTTATAGCTCTCGCAACATTACATTGCTGCAATTGAGTGGGGAGTTCCCCTTGCATTTTTGGAGTAGGAGGTATGGGAACTACAGGTGGAAGAGGTGCAGATGGAGTTGGAGGATGGTAGGTATGTGGGGTGCCTCCCGGAGGAGAAGGAGTCCTCCTAAAGTACTCCCAAACTTGGTAGTGACATTGGGGAGTTGTGTGACCCATAGAGTCACTTGGAAAAATTAGCTGCTACACATAATAGCCATAAGAATCAGGTTACCGGTAAGGGTACTATTTTCTTAGTTTTTGGCATCCCCCATGACTATGGGTATTTCCACTGCTGATGTTGTCTGATGGGTTGTGGTGGAGTTCCACTTGGATAATACATTAATGGTTGGTGGAACTGCCTTGGGTTACCTTGAGGATAAGGTAACCTTTGGGGTGTCTGCTATTGGTTAAGTCTCAGATTAAGTGCATACACCCCAGACTCCTGTAGATGTGAGATGATTGGACAACATCCCTTAGGATGGTCATATTGGCAGATCTCACATCCACCGTCATCATCTGTGTGTGAGTCCACAACCTCATTGGAGATAGTTATTTTCCCCTTACCCTTGTTATGTGCAAGGCCTAAATCTCACCTCTTTTTCTTATCTTTGTCACTACTTTGTTCCACCTTAGACTCTTCTACGATTTTCGAGATAGTTTCAAGTCTAGAGTCTAAGGAATCCCACAATTGATCTACCTTAGCCAATACTTCTGTTGTTAGCTTTTGAATTGACAAGGTTTTCCTATTCACCAACTCTTCGAGTGGTGACTAATCCTCCTCATCACAAAATTTCACTTCCTTCTTTCGAAGGGAAGGATCGCGATTGTATTCTTCCACACTCTCTCTTTTTCGTAGCTCCCCTTCTTCTTTGGCTCCTTGCTCCAACAAGCAATGAATTTCATGGGCTCTAAGTTCTGATAGTCTCCCTTGGGCATAAGTCCCAAGGGTTCTCCTAGTCTCATGCCTTGGCCCATCTACAATGTGGCGAAGTTGGTCCCATTGTGCGTAACCATGGCCTGGGCAACGATGTAACAATGCATAGTAGCAGTCCATGGCAGCATCCAAGGGTTCATGATTACCTTTCTTCCATCCTTGGATCTTCTTATACAAATTAGACACTCTGGAGTACGTTTGATACTTATCGTTGAAGAGTTCTAATAGCGTACTCCATCTCCTGATGGTTTTCAGCTCTAAGGACTGGTACCAACTTTCTGCTTCCTTAATGAGTGTCTTGGGGAACAACTTAAGTTTCTGCCACTCGTTCTCTATGTTCTACAAGGCATAGGCATTGTGGAATGCCTATAAATGATGTTGGGGATCAACGTTGTATCCCCCTTCGAAGCGTGGGATATTATTCATGTCTAAGCATTTGATCTGACTGTCCTTTTGATGCCTTGTTGGGATTCTTACTGCCTCTGTTATATCGAGCATACTTCGAGTTGCAAGTAGGGGCTCATCATGATCATCTATTTCATGATGCCTATGATGTCTACATTGTTCCCTACTTTCCATTCATTCATGCCCTTGTCCTCTCTCTTGACTCTCTTGTCGAGGTCTCTCATTTTTCCTACCTCTATCCTCACCATTATGCTCATGATGGTTGTGCCCAGATGTGGAAGGAGAGGGTGAGTGGTGAGATGAAGGAGAAGAAGAAGGAGAACCATCACCATGACGATGCTTCTTACCTTCTCTTTGGCTGCTATGGCCCTAATCATGCTGACTATCTAAGTGCCTGTCCTTTTCATGTATTGTTGTTCCCTTTGTGAATAGTTGGCATTCACGGGGATCAGAACTAGTGTTATGTATCGTGGAGTATAGGTTCTAATACCCCACCTCCTCACCATCATTAGGAGAAGGAACATCATTTGATAGAGAACCCGTTATAATGGGTTCATCATCTCCTATTTCACTAAGGACGTGCGGGACCCCTTTGCCCTTCATCAGTGTATGTTGGCTCTCCTACCGTGAGTCCCTTATACGTTGTGTAGCTGTGGGATGATAATCCCTTATATCAAAATCTGCTATAACATATTCAGCATAGAGCTATGTCATGTCAATCTATACCAGAGCACGGAGGAGCATGTTTGGGACTGATTGATCTGGAGGTAACACTATGTTACCTTGCAAATCTCTCCATCGCAGTTGTTCACCTTGATGAAGGATAAAGGTAAAGTCTGGTATGTACTCATCAAGATGAGTATATACCACTCGGTATTATTGAGGAGTTGGCATATTTCAGTTATGTATTTTTGATTGCCAACTATTTCGTGTATTATCCCTAGGTGGTGAATTGCTTTTGTTAGAAGAAGACATTGTTATTTATCAATGTACTAATTGACCATTATATAATTTTTCTTTCAATCAACCCTAAGGTTCGTTTAAGCTCCCAACGATGTGAGTGATCTCCTATGTTCTACTTAGCGCACAAACACTTAGTCCACGGCATTGCCGCCTATGATGAGTGGCGAGGTACCCCTACACTCAACCATACGAATACGAGCGTAGCACGCGTGATCTAATCAAAATTTGTAGACTAAGTGCCTACACGCCTCATGGAACA
>MNCI01001832.1:45792-59545 GCA_015680685.1 Gnetum montanum
GTAATGCATGTGCTTGAAGTGGTCGTACTAAGGCACTTAACTAGGAGAGAAGGGTTGAGAAAGATTTAATAACTAATAAATCATGTAAATAACGAATAATAAATAAAAATAAATAAAATCCTAATTAGCCTATTCCATGCACTGCAAGGTTTATCCAAGAAGCTCATCTTTATTGTCATACAAAAACTTATGTTCAGGTACAATGTCTGCTCGAATAAAGATTCGTTCACTCTGGAGTTCCTACTGTGGGCACATGGAAATTAATCTATCTCTAGAGTGGAAAAACTGCCAAAGTTTAGCTACGGTCTAGGCCTAGAATGGGAAACAAGGGAGAGCCACCTCTTATTTATAGATATGATGGTGCACCGCGATATCGTGAGGGCTGCGATCGCGATATCACGAGGGATGAAATATCGCAGCGGTCGCGATATCGCATACGCAATATCGTGGCCCATGCGATATCGCATCCCATCAATGTTCGTATTCACAACCTAAAACACACAACACTAAGAAAGATACATTTAATTTGAGTAAATGTTAAATTCAAGAATGTATAAGTATTTCTAGACAATTAAACAATGGCTTCCCTATCTATGGTGCCAATGATAGGGATCCCACTAATTTTAGACCAATGGGATATCTCACACAAATTGCAGTGTGATCCAATCGTAGCCTGGAAGATGATGTTTAGTGGATTACTAAGAACACTTGTGTATATCATTATGTTCAAGATATATAAAAGAGGTTATAATACATATAATACAAATGAAAACCTACCTTTCCATGGTGAGAGATAAAAGAATATTTATAATTCTATTTTTTATAGTTTTATGGATTTTATGAATATAAGAAACAAAATAATAATAAACATGCATGCTTTGTAATCCCTCTTAGGGATAGGTGCAATGATCGTGTTGTAATTCCTCTTGGAAAAACGTTCAATACCACACATGAAATATAATCAAAATGACTCTTGGTCATAACCTCAATGACCCAACAACATGTTATACAATTATGACCTCCTTGGGTAAGGAAAAATTGTCATAACTTAAGAAAATATAAATTAAATAAATAAATATTATTTATTATTTTCAATGTTTAATATTTTTTAATGTTTTAGTATTTAAGGCATCAAATGTAGAATAAGAAAAATCATAATCTTTATTCAACACACAAATATTAGACTATGCATTGATCAAATGATTCTAGGTTATGTAAGGAAGGTAGCACTTTGCCAAAGTCTAGTTGTACTTGTAAACATGATGACTCAAAACACACATAGAACAACGAAGGAAATCAACTTACCCAAGGGAGGAAGAGCTCTTCACATGAAACCAGATGCTAAAGGCTAAATAGAAAGGTTATGAATCAAGTTGTTATATGTGGGATTTTATCTCAAGTACTTATAATTTTTTAACACAATGCCAGAGGTTCGCTAGCACCTAGGCATCAACAGAGGTCTATTAGGATAGCTAGACATCCCAAAATCATACTAGATAAGACAAGAGAGTAAAGGAGACAAGCTAGGCCTACAAGGGAGGTGTGTTAGTGCCCCTTCACTAATGTAGAGTTTGCACTAATGCAGGGTAGTCATCACATCTCCTTCTGAATACACTTTGCTTCTAAGACTGAATGAAAGCTAGAGCACTAGGGAACATGTTGGAAGGTTCTTAAGATTCCTAAACAAGCTAGAAATACCTTGGGAAGCCCAAAACATGCACTAAACCAAGAAGCGTAAAATGGGAGCCTAGGATGCAAACCTAGAAGATAGAAACCTTCATCATATATATGAAAATCATAAACATAGGGTGTAAAATACTTCTTAAGTCCAAGGTTTATAATTGATTTACAAAATGCCACTCAACAACTCATCAAATTTTTAATTTATTTTTCTATAAGAGAAATACCATGGTTATAATAATTAATAAGGTTCATCCCTTCATCTTTTTTGTTGCTAGTGTAAATAACCTTCTAATTTGTCAAGCCATGCATTTAGATATCTTATAAGTATTGTTAAGAAGAGTAATAGACCTTCAATTTCCAATATGTTGAAGATTTCCATTCTTAGGGAGAAGATAAATCATACCTTTATTAATATTTTCACCAAGAGAAACCTTTTTAATGGCTTCTTGAAAAACATGAAAAAGGTCATCCCCAATAATGTCTCAATACTTATTCAAAAATTCAATAGTAAAATCATCAAGACCTAGAGCTTTAGTATTTTCTTAACTAAAGGTTGCTACTTTAATTTCTTCTACTATAATTTTTGCTTCAAGAATACATGGATGCACTCCTATTATAACATGAGGAATATGCATATTAGAGGCCTATAAGTATTCCATGCTAAAACCTTCAAAGAAAAATAGAAAAAAAATGACTCATTAAAAAACTATTAATAGTCTCATTATCTTTAATTATGGAATCATTAATATAAAATGATTCCAATTTAGGTACTTGACTTTTTTCTTTTAGAAATTTAAAAAATTCCTTGCAAGGTTCATCTTCAATTTTTAGCCAACCCATGCAACTTTTAGTGAAGTACTTTTAGCTTCAAAAGTATCCCAACATTGTTTAGCATAATGAGCTTTAGCGAAGGCTTTTTAAGTTTCAAAATGAAAGGAATTATAGTCTAAAATAATTTCCATTTACTTTATGAAATACCATTAAGAAATTTCACATTGCAATTTGTAAGCCTTCATCATAAAACCCAAGGCTAGAATTTCACTGTAAAATGTGAAGAATGTAATCCTTGAGATGCACTTTCACACACTTTTACTTTTGAGGCTAAAGAAATGCTTCATAAGTTGTTATAGCCTAACTTCCTAGTTAAAAAAATCCTACCATGTCTATATTTTGGCTTGGGAAGGTCAACAATGCCTTTTGGGTTGCCAAAGCTGGCACTTTCATGGATTTTGTCAGGGATGTGACCTTTACTACGCTGGAAGCACCCATGCCCAGCATTGGGGGTTTTGAATTTCATTCTCCCAACTATGACTAGTGTAATCATGATAAGGCTAGTGTTTCTACACCAAGCTAGCATTGGAGTCGATGGGAAAGCTAGTGTAGATGAAAAATCCATTTACATTTTTGGCAACCAGCATGGTTTTGGTGCCTTGGGGGCATGAAAGCCTACCATAAATAGCAGCTACATTGGAATCAAACCCTACCACACCTGCACATGACATCAATTTTCCAGTAATCATTATAGAAATTTGCAACCATAATTTAGTAGCCATATAACCTATATAAGACAATTTCAAACACCTTGAAGAGGTTGCACCACTTTTAAATTCCTAGGCTTTTGAACTTAGAGCAAACATAAAGCTTTTAGGCAATTCTTGAGCATGGAACTCTAAACCATTCGAAACACTTGTAATCTTGAGGATGGTGTGAGAATTTTTGGAGTAACACTGGACTACATGGGAATCAAGACTCCTAGTGTGGTACCTCTTATATGAAAAAATTACTTCACACACCTTAATCCCCCTATGACTAATGTTGCGGACCTATGAAAGAAACTTGCCAGGATTTTTTATTTTGGGAGTTTGGGAGTACCTGGATCATGGAGTTGACTATGATGTGCAAGACTACTAGCTTCAATAGGCTTCAAACTCTACCAAAGCAAACCCCTTGTGCATCAAGACACCATTTGTACACATTTTGAACTTTGTTTATTTACAATACTTTCATTGTAATAAAATTCATAGTTCATTCCCCTGTAAAGTTCTTATAATTTTATTTTGTGCATTTATTTTCTATATTAGATCTATCATATTTTAAATTTTATTTACCATTGTTTACATCTCTCAAGTCGCTGGGTGATCAACCAGACCATCCAAGGCATCTTAGATTCTCTTTCTTAGATGCCCTTGGGATCCAAGGCTAAAACTATTCTACGCCTATGATTTTTGATTTTCCAATGATTAAATTTTTTAGGCATAATAATTTTCTAGTGATAAACAAAGCACCTCCATCCAAATTCTACATCCAATCCCATTTTTCCATTTTAATAACATTTTTTTCAATTTGAAAACATTAAATTTACATTAGATATCTTTAAACATTGATAAAAATTTTCTTGCAAGATAAATCAACATTGCAACCCATTTTCCTACCACCAAAACCCAGTGTTGAGGTCGCAAGTGATTTGGATTTTAGGAATTTTGTTTACAACAATTACTAGACCTTTTAATGCTAGCATGGTTGCCAATCAAAGCTACCTTTGTGTATTCCAAAGGCCAACGTTGCTCTACCACAACCACTCAAACACCCCTACTATGAAATTTTCCAGCAGTGCTAGCATTGGTCCTTCTCCATCCATCAATGTAGCCTTTAAAAAGACAAAATTTTTTCATTTACAATTTCAGAAACATACATTATTCTTACCAACAAGTTGAACCCCAATGCAGGGCAAGTGGATGAGGTGGTTGTTAACATCTTATCCCCTTTCCCCCTCTAACATAGCCACTATTGCAATAGCTAGCGCAGTTGGTGTTTTCAACATAAAACCATTGTATCTTCTTAAGTATAGGGCATATCCATTGGCACTATAACCTACACTGCATTTTTGCAATTGCAATTTATAACATTTTATAGCCATACCACTTTTGCATCTCGAACAATTCCACTTGTTGGAGTTTTGATTTAATTAATTAATTATAAATTTTATTGAACCAAATTTAAAATAGTAACCATGTCTTTTAGCCAATCAACTATCCTATTCCTTAACTTGATTAGTATGGCATCTAACTAAGATGCTATGAGTGTTTATGACCCTAAAGACCCTACTATGGCTAAGTGTAGGTAATCACTTATGCTAAGGGGGAAAAGTATGATTTTTCCATCATCAATGAAAATTTTTATAATTTCATTTATGCCAAAATCTAGGCAAGTCTACTAATTCCATGTAGAATTCAATGTGAGTATGAACTCATTTACCACAATGGGAAAGAATACATCCCTTTCCCATATAACAAAATACCACTAATCGATGCTCATACACACATTCTATCTCATCTAATTGAGATGGATGAGCAAGATGAAGAGTTAAGCTTTCAGGACTAATATGAAGAACAAGATGAGTTTGAAGTCAAACCTAAACCAAAAAACTTCCTAGGAAGCCTTTCTCAATAGTTAGCCTCCCAAACCACCACAACTACTTTGGCCTCTTCTATCACCTCTATGAGATAGGTACCTCAACCTTCATCTTCTATGATCCCATCATATTTGGACTGGCACCCATTATAACAACTCACTAGGTAGAATTTGTGCCCCAAACACCACTTCTCTTCTCCTCTATGCCTTTTTCCACCTAGCCTTGATCTACATGGCCATCACCCATAATCATAACTACTGTGCATCCATTCTCTATGTTGACAGGTCCCACAGTGGGAACTCAAGTGAGGAAAGAATCACATGTACCATTTGTGCCCTTTATTCCACAAGTGCTAACTCAAACCTCTTTCTCCTTGTTTAACCCACCTATGATGGTGGTTACATGACCTCTCCCCTCTATGACAATGCCAATTGTATAGCCTCAAGCTTCACAACTCCACCCTCGACCATTAATACAAATATCGTATCCCATAGGGATGCCCCAAATCTTGGATCAAGCCTTCCAAATGATCCAAGATGTTACTGAAGAGCTGCAAAAACTCAAGGCCAATACAACTTAGATGGTCGAGGTTTTAAATTTTACCAAGATGATCTTATAAGTCCTATGGTGTCTCAAATAGCCTTACCCATAAGATTTCCTACTCCAAACTTTACCAAATACAATGGTAAAGGAGATCCCAATGCACATTTAGTCATCTTCCAATTCAAGTGCCTCTTTTTGCAATCTTGGCCTCATACAATATTGAGGATTTTCCCTGTCCCTCAAAGGTAAGGCTCTAGATTGGCATCAAGTTTTACCTAGAGGTTCTATCTCTTCCCTTAAGGACCTGATAAACCAACTTGTTAACGACTTCAAATATAGCTTGAAGATGGATGCCACATTGGATCAACTGATGAAGGTGAAGCAAAGGCCACTTGAACTAGTCAAAAGGTTCATTCAAAGATGGAATTTAACACCCAATGAGATTCCAAAATTCATCTCTAAAACTCACCTCTTAGCCATATATAAGGAATTAGTAAATGATTTTATCAAATTGAAGCTTTATTACCTAGAGCCATGGTCACTAAGCCAAGCCTTTTTACAAACCAAGAACATTGAAAAGGTAGCTACGGCTAGCAACGATCCAACCTATGTGCCATATCAAGACCAACATGTGAAGAGGGATAGTAATAAAAATAAACAAGAACACACAACCATTACCATGGTAAGAAAATATTCAAAACAAGTAGAGAGGAGGGGATCACCACCATGCAACACATCTTCTGACTCATCACAACCATCCACTTCCTATGCCCCAAATCAACCAAGATCAAACTTTGGACGAAAAGATATGTTTATGTATGCAAGATTACCTATGAAGACCTCTAAGCTTTTGGACCAATTTCTTAAAGACAGCTATGTACAACATAAGATAGCATCTAAGGAGGCTTGTATGAGACATGATCATCTTTATGACATAGCTAGAGACCCAACAATAGCAACCAAAGATGATTTGAAGCTATCAAAGTACTTTAGACTAGATAGGTATTTCCATTATCATCAAATGGTTGGTCATGACATTGATTTTTTCCTAACATTAAAGGATGACCTCTAGAAGATGATAGACCATGAAGAGTTGGTGATGAATGAGTGTAGCTCTCTAAGCACCAACAACAACTCTTACACAATAGTCTCATTCATAGAAATCAAATAGATGCTAGACCATCAAGAGAGTCTCATCTCCTATACATCAAGAGATTCGTTTTCCCTATGAAGAAGGGAAAATTGTCATTCATGGAGACAACATGTCACTACCTTCAATTAACTATGTCAACATTGACCAAGGTTCAAAGGTGAAATTTCAAGAAGAATATCTTGGTACTCAAACTGGAACCACCAACAATGAAGACAACAATGATGCTAGCAATATCAACTTTGTGACATGGGATGGTTAATGAAAATGCATGTAGCTTGCCATGTTGAACAAGAGAGATGGTGAGCGAAAGATCATGCCAAAGGGACTCATTGATCTATTGAAGATCAAGCAACAAGTTTTTAGTAAATGTCTTTTCCCTTATTTGGTTAATAATTGGTTGTTTACCTTTACAATGTTATATCATGTTTCAATATTAGCTCTGGCCTTATATGTTCTTTCGAGAGCATCCCATACTTGCTAGGCAAGTATGGACCATGGCCTAATAATGCCTTAAACTAGCACCACTATGGCCCACTATGACCTAAAACTAGTCAAATGTTCATAACTTGTTTACAACTTAATTTGCATTTTAGTTGCCTAGTCAATTTACATATTACTTTACCAAATTATTACATTAAAATGCATGATTTAATTAAATGTAGACCTATAACATGAATGAAATGTAACATGTATGACATGCATAAAACATTAAATAATAAAACATACAAAAAAAATTAAAGTTTTAAAAATAATAGCCAAAATGTCTGTAACACATAGCCATAATCACAAAGGTTCAAACAATGTATATAAGTTCAACAACCATAGCTACATTGTGGTGCAATAATATAAAAAATAGTAAACTGTCTCTTAAAAACCAATGGCTAATACTAGTCACAACATAAATAACATCAACAAAAAATATAAATAGCCAAAGACATAACCAACTAATGGTGCTAACATGCAACTAGATGTGGTTGAGGAGCACTTCCAACGTCATCACCATTGAAGCAACTATCATCATCTATAGCCTACAAATAACCAAAATTCAACATGTTAATAATCAATAGAGGCTTTAAAATTACAATAAAAATATCAAAAATAGACCAACATTTCTTGTACAGCTAGGGGATTTTTCTATTACAATAGACAAAATTGCTATTGTACAAGGCCTATTTACACCTACATGAAAATGACAAAGTTGAACTAAAAAAATTTTTCTAAGTCTATGGACTTTGCATGCATAAAATTCAATAAAATTCAACATCTACACTCCAGTTCCAAGTCTAGAAAAAATTTAAATAGCAACCCAAAACCATAACAAAATTTCACAAAAAAAATTACAAAAACCAAAAATCGTAGAAAATGACTGCATTAAATTATTGAAAACAAATATGGAAAAATTTTCAAAATTGCTAAGATCAATACCAAACCCTTCCTAACACATCAAAGCATCCTCAAAGCATCCCTAAGGAGTTGGGATGTTTGTAGAGAAAAAATTTCTGTGTCAACATTGCCTAGTTTTGAGGGGGTAAAGTAGTAAAAAACCAAAAATCCACTATGCACTAACTTATGAAAAAATTCATAGAAAATCAATAGCAAGTCAAAATTCAATGGTTTCATAGCTATTTTAACTATTGAATAGTAATAAATAAATCCATAATTCCAAAAACCAAAAATTCTATGTCATTTTCATGTTAAAAATGGAAAACGTGCCATTGAAAATAGCAAAAAAATGAAAACCCACTATGCACTAACTTATGGAAAAATTTGTAGAAAGTTAATAGTAAGTAAGAAAGTAGTAGTTCAACGACCATTTCAACCATTAAAAAGCATACAACAAACCTATGGCCCCAAAAATTTAAAATTCCTAGCCATTTCCTTATGAAAAAATTGAAAAGAGGCACTACTTTCTCATAGGAAACAACAAAAATTACACAAAACATGGCCAAACAAAAATTTTTAACTTAGCATAAATCACTCTTAGAGTTAAATCAATGCTATAAGCATGTAATCAAGACCAAAATATAGCATAGGAGTTTTGTAAAAACAAAAATCATGTAAGATACAAGCCTACACAAGCCAAAACGCCTAGGTTCTAAGTAAGAAAATTACAAAAATTCATGCAAAAAAGGCTAGAGATGTGTACCTAGAAGTCATAATAGTTGAACCTTCCCCAAGTAGAGGCCATGGTAGAGTGGAGAGTCCCTTGGTAGCTGCATCTACCTCCTCCAAGATTGGATTCTTGCTTGTTGGATCTCTCCTCTTCAACATCTTAAATCAAGTAATCGAAAATGCCCAAAATCTGCAACTCCTTTTCCAACCTCCTTGCAGCCGTGCCCCTCCTTGAGAAAGAATGATTAAGAAACACTAAGGATTAATGGGATGGAAAAAAATTTTTGCAACAGCTCTTAAACTATGGGGTACCTTGTAAAAAGGGGTTTGGCAAATTTAACAAGTTAAAACCAATTCTACACCTATGCACCCCCTTCTAAAACCCCTTGTTCAAATCATTCACTTAACTCATAGTGAATTGATAGTACAAAGGGGGAAAGTTCTAGATATGTTGGGATGGTGCAAAGCTAAAACCAAAAATACCATTTAAATTTGGATGGACCCCATTGGAAGCCTCCCAAGCAATGGGATTCACAACCCAAGTCCCATCTCTGCTAGGGTTGAACTCCCATGAAGCCTTGGAATGCATTCTTGAACTCAAATCCCACCTTACCTCTACTAGTCAACATGGATCCAGAATGGGACAATCCATCCCTACCATAACACATAAAACCCCAAGAACTCCATACCAAATTTGGAAACTAGATGCCAACATGTGCAAGTGCTAGACCCCATGAGGGATAAGAACTCATCATTGAACCTACTATTTTGGGTAACAAAATTGACCAAAATCCCAACCACATTGGCCATCATTGCTCCATGGCAATAGTACTTCCAAACATCAACCAAAACTCAATTTAGTTCTGAATAACCTTGTAAATCCTAAAACCCCAATAGAGGCATCCAATAGCATCAAAACTTGATCAAACCCAACAAAAAGTAATTAAAAACCATGGATTATAGTTGAGCCACATTGGGGGGCATCCCAACCATGCTAGCTAGTGTGGTTCTGACATGGTAGGATGGGGTGTGAATATAAAATACCAAAACTAACCACTAATCATAGCCTCTATGCCTTTCAAAAATCTCTAGTAACAAAAAATCAAGTAAAAATAAGTTAAATTTCATGTCAACCATCCTACCCACTCTAACAAAGCCCTCACCCATGTTGGCTAGCATGGGTCTAGCATGGGTGCTCTCAGAAAATCCATGAAAAATCCTTGAATGCATCAAATCAACCTCAAAACTCACCCTTCTAATCTTAAAACCTTGTCCAAGCCTCCAAGGATTACTGAATCACAAAAACTAAGTCAAAATGGCACAAACTCTTTATTTCTTCTTCATCCACACTAAGACGACATTGGTGAATGTTGTCCATGGAGGAATGACCACACAAACACTCAAACAAACTTCAAAATAAACAAAAATAAGTTAAAACCTTGTCTATTGACACCAAAAACCTCAAGAACTTAAGAACTTGGTCAATTCCATACCAAAACCTACCAAAAGGCAAAACCTAAGTGCACCCATGCTGAAGAAGGCCAAAGCCATGTTGGCTAGCATGGCTTTAGCATGAATGAGGTTTTTAACTAGTTCTACCAATCCCACAACACACCAAACAACCTAAAGCTTAACTCAGTAATTCTAGAATCTCAAAGCCTTAAAACCAACTATAATTTAGCCTTGTTTCAGCCATAAAAACACCATATCTTGTACATCCATGCTAGAGTCACCCCCAACCATGCTGGCCAGCATGGCTCTAGGGGGTAAGATCCCAAAAGCCACTTTTTTTTGTAAATTTCAATTCCAAGATGCTCACTTCTAACCCTCATGACCTTGCCCTATCATTGGAAGTCCATAGAACATAAGTTTTGACCTTAGGATACCATAAATTCAATTTTCTCATGCACCCATGCTAGGGACATGCTGGCCAACATAGTCCTAGTGTGGATGGAAGTTCTAGGTTTCATTTATGACTTCCAAGTGGTCAAATCAACATCACAATTGATAAAACTTCATCCATGATGCATTGCACTAACCATGCAGACCAACAAGACCCAAAACTGACCATCGTCAACCTAGAAAATCACATTTCCATCCTATCTACATTGGGGCTCATTGTGGGTGCCTAATAAAACCTCATCTTTAAACCTAAAATGCCTTGAAACAACCTCTTTAGGTGCCCAAATTCACCTGTCAACCTTGTAGCCTTCCACAATAGCCTGCCAAGGCCTAATATTGGCAAAATCTAATCCTGATTGATCAATATTAATCATGTCTCCCACCTTGACACATTTTAGCCTTATTTCATGATGTTTCAAATTTTTTTGACCTTATTATGTATTGTTGACCTTTATTGATAAATCATTTGGTCCAATTTTCATCATTTTAGCATCATTTGTGCCCTATCCCACCAAATGTTTCTATCATTTGGCACCATCTAACCTTGATTGATAGGACCTAACATTAATCCATGTTTCACCTTGGTATGACCCTAATTAACCTTGTTCTATGTCATTCTATGGGGTTCAACCATCACTCAATCATCATTAGGCTTCATTTAACCCCATTTGATCATCATTTAGGTATCATTTGGTCCTTATTTCATGCTAGTTAGTCTTTGATTTATCTTATTTATTTGTCCTTCTCTTTTGTGACCCTTTTTATCATGCTTTGGCCCTTTTTGACATCATTTATCATTTGATGGGGCTCAACCATCATTTGATCATAGTTGAGCATCATTTTTCCCTTGTTTGACCTCATTTCATGCTCTTCAATCTTCAATGCACCTTATCAACTTTAGATCTCCTTATATGGCCTATTTTGATTATGTTTTAACATTAAAAAACATAATTGAATGGATTTTTACCATCATTAGACCTTCATCTACCTTCATTCTATCATCATTTGGCCTTCATTTGACCTTATTTAGCCTTTATTTCATCCCACTTATTTAACCTACCTCTTATAGCCCTTGGTGGCCTTGTTTGCACCTTATTTGACCATTGATGCAATGTGTTTTATCTTATCCATGCATTATTACTAAAATATTTTACATTATTTTGGCATTATTTACTCATTTTATTACACAGGTGCCACTTGATGTGCTTATGTTGTCATGCATGAATGAGCTAGGAGGATAAGGGAGCAAATTCAACTAGCCTTAAATCCTAGATGGGTTGTTAGACCAAGTTAACCTTATGTACCTAAAACTTAAGCTTGAAACCATTCTACTATACAGTCATAATACCCTAAAGTAGCCTGATGACCATTGACCTTAAAGCCAAAAACATCATAGAGGGTTCCTTAGTCAAAGTTTCCATCTAGATGATGATGGAGAGGAGAAAATATTTGAAACCAAGTTCCTCACTAGAACTTAAACCTACTCAAGACAACATCAAACCCTTGCTATGCAACATTAAAGCAATCACATAGCCCTCATTACATCTAACACTCACATGTTTGCTTGTAGTATTGTCTACCATTATTGATAGGTTTGGAATGAATGGTCGATGTTATGACTTCGATGATCTACAATAAGTGAGCCTACATGCTTTCTCTCTCAATCTCTCTATTTGACATAATAAATGAACTACAAGTTTTGTAAATCTAATGTACATTGCACAAACTTTCCTATGTTATAATGATGATGACCTATGGTGATCTAGTTTTCTAATTGTCTCATGTGGCCTTATGCATTATCATGTAACAACATGCTTTCTTTGTCTTATTTTCTTGTCCTCTTGGAGTTTTTCTTGCAATATGAAGCCTAAAGTCATATCAAAGATGCAACTCATCATGGCAATAAGTTACCACATGACCTTGATGCATGAGACTGGTAGCTTATTCTGCCTTACCAAGAGTGCTTGCTTCACATCCCATCTATTACCCTTGTTAAGCCCAACCCCATAGCCTAATTATAACCTTCCTTACCTTAAACAATAGTGATGACCTATCTTTCACACTCATGTGTTGTGTCCATAGGACATTTCCTTCATCATGCTTCATTATCAAGTCTATTGAATGTAACAGAAAAACCAAATCAAATCTGGCCTTGGTAATGAAACCAAATGAAGGTTTTAAATTGAAAAAAAAAGAAAATGGGAAAGAAAATTACCAAGAAGTTGAAAGACCAATGAAGATCAAAATACAAATCAATGGCTTCAAACACACAAAGGGAGAAGCCTAATGGTCAAAGAAACCTGGGAGCAAGATGTTAGTTCCTCAAGAACATTACTAAGTGATTATATCTCAAAAACATGAAGCATGAAGACCTCATTGACCATTTTAACTGATCATTTCCATAACTATAATGATGGTGTCAGCATTTAGAACTCATTATTAACCTTGTGACCACTCCTTTATAGCCAAATATAGTCTTTATCCTCTATTATTTCATCATAAGCACTCTTTGGCATGGTTTGACACTACTAAATCAATCATGGAGAGGGAAGGTTGGTGATGGACCTACAGTGGAATTTTGTATTGTTTGTCTATGTATCTCAATTCAATCCTCCAAACATCAACAAAGAGGAGCCAATGAAACACCACCAAGAAATTTCATGTTGCAATTTGTAAGTCTTCATCATAAAATTTGAGGCTAAAATTTCATTGTAAAATGTCATGCAATTTCACATAATTTAACTTTTGGGGCTAAAAAATGCTTCATAAGTTATTATAGCCTTACTTTCCAAGTGGAAAGCAGCCTACCATGTCTATATTTAGGCTTGGGAAGTTCAAAAATGCCTTTTAAGCTACCAAAATTGGCATTTTCATGGATTTTGTGGGATGTATGACCTTTACTACATTGGAAGCACCTATGCCTAGTGTTGGGGGGGGGGGGGGGGGGG
>MNCI01001832.1:59598-133451 GCA_015680685.1 Gnetum montanum
CATATGAATCACAAGCATTCACATGCAATTTGGTCAAATTCCATGGACTTTGTAGTTTCTGGTGCACTAGTCTTCTAGGAAGTGAATCTTTGCCTTAAGGTCAATTGTTGTCTTCCCAATTACACTTGTGAAGTACACTAGTATGGTTAAGTGTAATAGAGGCATCTAATTCTTCTCATTTTTTATTTTATGGTTTAGTGTTCAAATGAAGATAAAATTAATTGGATGAACTAATTTAAATTAACTAATTAACTAGTGTCTAACTATTTCTAACATAAGCATTTGGTCTCACTTTCCATACATATCCTAAACCCACGTATCAACTACTGGGTTACCAAATGCTACGCTATTGGGCATACCAAGCAATAACACTACTGGGATTACCAAGTGAATACGTGTTACACTCAAAGCGATCGTACTTATTTGTTTATTCTATCTTGCTTAATTTCTTCATTAACTTAATTACTAAAAAATATTTAATACATAACTAAAAAAATTTAATAAATAATTGAAAAAATTACATGCATAAATAAAACATTTAATCTATCTAGAATGCTACAAGGTTTAGCAAAAAGTTCATCTTTATTTCCACACACACTATCATGCTTAGGTATAACAATGCTCTAATAAAGATCCATACACTCAATGGCTCTTGTTGTAGGCACTTAGGAGAAAAATTCTAACTCAAAAATGAACAAACTACAAGGGCTTAACTGCTACTAAAATCTCAATTTCCATAAATGCATCTAGTGGCCACATATTTATAGCTAAATAAAAATACTACGTCGATGGGGCCTCATCAATGCATGATACGATGTGTCAATGAGGCCTAGTTGACAAGGCTGCATCAACGAGGCCTCATCGACGTAGCCAACAAAACTATGACTCATCACCAACATTACTGCACCAAGCCATTGTTAGAGTGAATGGGGCTTTCACTTCAAACAATCTCAGCATTGCTCCTACAACTTCAACATTGCTACTGAAAGACCATCATGGGTGGGAGAAGCTAGTGTAAATGAAAAGACCATTTCCTATTTTTGATAACCAACATGATTTTGGTACCTTGGGGATATCAAAGCTTATCACTAAAATACCTACCACACGTACACATGACATCAATCTGTCAATAATCATGAAAAATATTGCATCCATAATTTAGCTAGCATATAACCTATATAAGCCAATTTTAAACACCTTGAAGGGGTTCCACCACTTTTGAATTCCTAGGCTTATCAACTTGAATGAAACACAAAGCTTTTAGGCAATTCTTGAGCATGGAACTCTTAACCATTCAAAGCACTTGTAACCTTAAGGATTATGTGAGACTTTTTCAAGTAACACTGTACTACTTGGGCATCACGACTCCCAATGTTGTACCACTTTTGTAACAAAAATCCTTCACATACGTTACCCCCCTTATGACCAATGTTGCAGACCTGTGAGAGAAACCTACCAAAAGTTTTGGTTTTGGAAGTTGGAAAGTACTTGGATCATGTAGCTGACTATGGTGTGCAAGACTACCAGCTTCAAGCTCCACTAAAGAAAATCCCTTATTCATCCAAGCACCATTTGGACACATTCTGAACTTTTTTTCTTTACAATATTTTCATTATAATAAAATTTATAGTTCATTTATTATGCAAATTTGTTATGATTTTATTTTGTGCATTTATTTTCTAGATCATATTTGCAATATTTTTATTAACAAGAATAGCAACCCCTCCTTTATTAATTTCATGAGGAGTAAAAAAATAATGCGATTTATTAAAAATCATTTACTAATAAAACTAATATCATGAGCTAAAATCTAATTTCTTGTAGAAAAAGAAAATCTAGAGATAAATGCTAGTTTGTAAGATATTTCTTAGAAATATTTGCTTGGGACCTATTAGAAAGGTCCTAAATATTCCATGATAAAATTAACATTGAGATGTAGGGAGGAGGCCCCCATGCTTGATTTTTCAAGGTTAACATTTATCTCACAATCTATGTCATTAATAAGTGAAAAAACATTATCTAATAAAAAAACATTTAAAATAGTAGTAGAAGTAAAACAAGAAAGAGATACCTTTGGGGTTTTTAAATTGAAAGCAATATTTATAGATCTCTTCTTTTTACGTTATATTGAGTGAAATTCATCTAAATTAGTATTTTCATTACTAATTCTTACTAAACCTCTTTATTTTCTAAAGAGAAATTCTCTCTAGATATCAAGAGTTTACTTACTCCTTTAGAATTAAAAGGATTAGTAAAATATTGAAAACTTATTGAAGAAGATTTTATTTATGCCTTCCTAACAATACTATTTTTTTTTCTAAAAATTACTAATTTTTTCTTTGCAAACCACTTTTTTATTGAGAATATAATGGATTTCAATAATATGGCCTTCACAACAATAATAGCTGCAACATCCATACACGTTATAATAGGTAATTTTGTGGGAAAAACATTGATTGACAGCCTTAATTTTTAATTGTATCTTCTTCTATCACAAATCAATTTCTACAAGATAACATCTACACTATATATCATCTAGTAATATTTTTTATTGTCTTTTGGATTGTGTCAATGTTGTTATTAATTTCACTTTCAACACTTTGAAAAATAAGAGGAAAAGTTTTCTAATTTAACTCAGTAACAAATTTTAGAATAATAAAAAAATTATGAATCAAAATTCACTTTTCATTCCTAAGAAATAAAATCATTACTCTAACCCATAAAAACTTTTAGATCCAATGATTTCTCAACCATCTCAAAATTTGCTAGTTCAACAAGCAAAAAAGATTCACAAAAATAGCATGCGTACAAAACATTAATTCTATATCATTCAAAGATAACTTAAATCACTAATGTAAAATCCTTATTGGAGCAAAAAAATTCCAATAATCTACAAAAATATGTATCATGAAGTGATATCTTTTGATAGGGATTCATATAAATTATCACATCAAACAAAATCAAAAGCTATAGAATTCTTCAATCCTAACAATCTAAGAGACATTAGTATTTTCCATCTTCATATCATTCCTCGCAAAAAAAATTCCTATTGCAAAAACTCCACTAAAATTCTTAAGATTGTCAAGCCAATAAGGAAAGTAATAGATGCAAATTGAAGTTAGACAAGAATATGGCTCTTTTGATCAAATATAGGCTTAATCATCGTGCCAGTGTTGGATTCCCTCTAAGTGATAGATTTAGAAGGAAGATAACCTTAAGAAATCCTCATATCATAACCCAAATACATTATTTCCACACTAATAAATCTTTCTTTTTATTTCCTTTTGCATTTTCCTTTCACATTATTTTTGCATGTTGTCAAAAGCTACAAATATTTAACATTTTCCATGAAATCCAGGAATGGGATGTTACAACAATAGAATGCCAAGCCTCTTCCATGATTATTCTTTTTACATAAAAAGCCAAAACTTTTAAGTAGGTAATGTAGCTACCAAAAATGTCTTTCATGATTACTATTTTTACATGGAAAGCTAAAAAATTTTAGGTAGGTAATGTAGCTAATAAAAATGGATTATGTTGATATTTTAAAATATAATACATGGTAGGGCTTATGGGAATTTGGAAGGGAACTACATCATTGTGACATAGGAAAGAAAAAAAAAATTGGGAGAATTTAGATAGAAATTTATATTGTTTCTCCCTCATTATTCTTCCTAACATCGTATAGTCTTTCATATGATCTTTTTTGCTTTTGAGCAAATAAAACTATTACCTCTATTTAATATTATCAAAGTCATGTATCAATTTATTTATTCATGTAATTTCAAGATATCTTCTTTAAGTTTACAGATTGCATCATAGTTTTCTTGTAAATAAATGCCTTACAGGAGAAATGATTTAATAGATATTTATTTACCTCTTATTTTTATATTTATTCTTATATCTTATTTTTATTTTATTTCCATAACAACAAAAATCTTCATTGTACTACATTAAAAAATTGTAATAATTTTACATTTTTTCATACTATGCATCTTGAGATGCACCTTTTTTAATATACATTTGAACTTGCTATTTAGTTTGAAATTTAATCATAAAAAATGAAGCCTTTAAATAATTATAAGTTTTGGTACTATTTAATGATTTTCACATATTATTTCATTAATATGTAAGAGAGATTTTTTATCCTAATTTTTAGGACTTAAGAAAATCTTTAAATAATTTTTCAATTAGCCTTATCTTTAAGACAATGATATAAAACACAAAGATAATAGAGAACTCTCAATCAAATTTAATTTTTATTTAAAGAGGATTCATAGCCCATTAGAATAGAAAAAATCTTAGCATCCTAATTTAAGAAAATGAATATGCATTTTTTTCTATTGTTTTACCTTATACTAAAAACTTCCTATTGTACCAATTCATGTGAGTTTGTTGAACTAACAAAAAATCATTAAAAATTATGATTAGATAGGTATAGGGATTAATTAAGGTTACTACCCTTCATTGGTGTCATATAAGAATATGTGA
Source organism: Gnetum montanum (assembly GCA_015680685.1). Taxonomy (NCBI): domain Eukaryota; kingdom Viridiplantae; phylum Streptophyta; class Gnetopsida; order Gnetales; family Gnetaceae; genus Gnetum; species Gnetum montanum. The sequence continues at coordinate 64,090 of MNCI01001832.1, forward strand.
GAGTGAACAAACATTAAATAGTGAAGGTTTGAAAAAAAAAAGAATGAAATTCTCCTTGATACTTCCTAAATCTCATATAATTTATGATTAGATGCAACTTATGATATCTTTATATTTTTCAAAGCTTGATGAATTTTCCCTAGTTATTGTATGATTGTTATTCTCTTAATTGATATTTAGCTTTGAACTTCATTGAAGATAGTTAGGAACTTTTAGGTGCTTATATATCTTTAAACTCATCTTCTTGGATTAAAAAAAACATGGAAACCAAACCAATCACTTTTTTCTTATACTAGAATAATTAATGTAGTCTTATTGAATGGTTTACTCAAATTAAAATTAAGTTAAACATAGCATTTGAAATTCTATCAAATGTGTTTTGATTTTGTACAAGATGCTATAAAAGAATCAAATTTAGCAATTTCATTTCATGCTTGTAGGTGATTTTATGAAGTCATTATAGCAAACATTGAATTTCAAATGCTAGTTATAAAATTTATTTTCTTTTAACTGTTGATAGGCTTATGATAATGATTAATGCTTAAGAGAAAACTAGGTTTTGGAAAAATGCTTGGTGTAAAGATATGTAGAACCCTTGAAGGCCTTTTCTCAAAGGCTTCACTAAGATGGCATTAGTACTAAAATGACACATTTACATGAATTTATAAAGATCATGTAGGTGACTTACTAAAGAAAATTTTAAGTACAGAGTTCATAAACAATTGAAGTGGTCTAACAAAGAAAAATCTAATACCAATGATTATGTTGAAAGAATTATCATTGTTATAATCACAAAATGCTAGATGCTAATATTCCTACAAAAAATAGGTATCTTTGTGAATATAAATCAAAAAAGACAATTTTCATTGTAGAAAAGAGTAATAAATTCTAGAAAACAATCAAAAAAAAGTGGTTGCATGTACAATTTCATCATTTGTGTTATGAGTCAAGCAAAGGATAGAGCTTATATAATTCTTAAATAATTAGAGCACGCAAATGCAATAGGGAAATACTATAATGGGCTACTTGGTCTAATTGAAGATAGGAGAATTGCATATAACATCAACATATCTAATAAACTTCATGATAAAATAGCTTATTATTGTCATCAAGGACTACTTGTTGATGTTATTTATACCATGTGAAAGATTTATTTAAGGATAAGAACATGAAAGTTTCAACATTAATACAAAGCAAGACATATTCTAAAACAAAAAATGATATATATATATATATATATGTATGTATGTATGTATATATATATAAGATATATGTGAGAACAAAACCAACATTTAAAAAGCATCCTAATGATAAAATTAGTATATAGATGTGGTATGAATAGTACTTAAATTTATTTTTCATATACCAAGAAGATAAAATTGATCAAAATGTTCTATTGATAACTGATATTCAATCACCATGAATGTTGAAAAAGATGGTCCAACTTTCACATCACAATTTGGTTATCATGGATTCCACTTTAATACCAACAAGTATGGGGTAAGATTCAAGACATTTTTATTATTTTTACTCATATCATCAATGAAATTTCATATTTAAAATAGATCAATTATTAGCATGTTTTTATATTGAAATTTTTATTTTTTGTACTCACCTAATTTCACTTGCATACAATCATGGCTTTTGATGATTACTAAAATGAAATCCCAATTGCATGGATAATTTCATCTCAGTGCTTCCAAGAGGATGTAGAAAAATGTTTACAAGTAAGATCTAAAAGATGCAAAACTATAATGATAAAATAAAAAATCAATGCAATGATTATGAACAATTCAAGAGCAAAGATGAATGTAATTTGATAACATATTATATTTCTTAAATTATGTTTCAAAATTTATAGTCTTGAATATATTTTTATTTTACAATTATAAAGAATTTGCATAAGTGGTTATGTAGGTCGATTCTAGGTTGTTGAATTTTTGTTTGCACATGGCATGTTGCTTGTACCTGGAGGACAAACTTAATAGCATAGGTAAAGGATCATGATGATAGAAGAATGATGTCTATAGCACTTAATAAGATATTGAATGAATGTACTAATTATGAGGATGTCCCAAAATCCCTACAACAATTCATCTCAACATATAATAGGTATTAGGAGTTTATACTATATATTCAAAAACAATGGATTGACAATGAAAAATTTTATATGTAGTTTTTTTAAAATCTATATTTATGAATGAGATTTACTTTTCACTATCTAATTTTGAACTTTTATGTTTTTTATGTTTATGTTTTTTTTTTTTAATTTACTTTCTTATAGTTATGTGAACAAAGTCATTTTACAATGTGCCACATGATAGATATCATACAAACAGTACTATTAAAGAATATCATTCATTTCTAAAAGGTAAATTTCTCAAGGACATAAAGAATAGAAGTTATAGAAGGATCGACTAGCTAATATGATATTTATCAAGTATGAAACTACATTTTCGAAATGCTTGTAGATTGAAAGATGTAGGATTCATTATGAACAAAAAATCAAACCAAGAAACATGAATAAAGACTTTGAAAATCTCTAATTTAGATTACATATAGAGTGAGAATCATGAGGATGAATATGTAGTTTGTAGCCCAAGTTCCAAGTCACCCTCAAGCTTGCATGTGCAATCAAAGATATTTTCAAATGAAATAACTTATGAATGTATGTGGGCCAAACAAGGTAACATTTGCAATCATGCAATTAAGGTCATTGTACTATTAAAAGGAGCTAAATAAGATTACAAATATCATTTTCAGGAACAGAAATTTGATAGTAAATATGATGGTGAAGTGTATACTTTACCACAGAAATTTCTTGTCTTAATGAAATTGTCGGGTTGGGAATGCATGATAATTCATAACAATTGATATGTACTTCTACCACAAAACCCAATTCTAATTAGCCTTTAATAGTTGACTTTCATATTTTGGAGAAAACCAATGGTTCACACCATATAGACAATATAGAAATAGTTCTTATAAATAATCAAACTAAGATATCTGTAAAATAGAAAATAAAGAAGAAAGTTTATAAGATACAAAGCAACCTTCTCAATATTAGTAGGAAGCTTCCAAGAGATATTGAAAGCATTAATAAAATTGAGTAATATGTTTTAAAGTTGATGAGTGGCGAGGTACCCCAACACTCAACCATATGAAACAAGCGTAGCATGCACGATTCGATCGAACTCCGCAGACGGACTAGTTGTGGCACCTAGATAGTTATCCTTAGGTCGCAGTTTGCTGTCTTCCCACCTAGACTAGTATTATATTTTTCACATATGGTTTAGTCTAGATGAGGTTTATGATGTGTTCCTAATCTATGCTACTCCTAAAGGTAGCTGAAAATAATATTAACTAAGCTAAGCTAGGAGGAGAAAGGTGAGAGAATCTAATCTAGCCTAAGTGCAACGAGCAACCGATTCCTTGATCAACCGTACACATCTTGGACCTCGTGCACGACTACCACTAGGATTACCAAGCGTAGATCCTAGGTATGCCACTAGGCTACCAAGTAGTCACACTTAAATGCTCGTAATCAAGTCGTACGTGTTCCACGTTGCGATGAGTAGCCGATTCCTTGACTAACCGTACACATCCTTAGATGCTCGTAATCAAGTCGTACTCATACCACATTCTAGGAGTTTAAGGGTAAGAGAGAAAGCAGTAAATAACAATTAAATAAACAAATAAATAACAAAATGACTACTACAATGATGAAGTAATCTCGATCTTTATTGCTGGTCATGTGCGTGTCCAAGTACGTCACACTCGAATAAGACACCGTACAATTACATTCACCACACTGCGAGTAGACACGGGAAAAATGATCTATCTCTGGAGTGGTCAAACTACCAGAGCTTTACTACTCCTATTCTATCTATGTTAAACAAGGGAGAGTCGTGTCTTATTTATAGATATGGCGACGGATTGCGAAATCGCGTACGCGATATCGTAGGGAAGATGCGATATCGTGGCCTATGCGAATCGCGTCTCATCAAAAGTTGATAGAGAAGTATGAATTTCAAAAACAATTAAAGGATCTTGTAGAAAAAAATGACTATCTAGTTCAATTAGTCCAACTAGAATAAAGAAAAAGTTCATGTCAAGTCATGCATGTAAATGCAAGTTATCATTTAAAGATGATAGCTTTGTTTGTCCCATTTTGGAGAAGGTAGTGCTTTAATACGAAGAAAGTATATGTATTCTTAGTTATTTATCTCATGTCTTTATTTGATTTTTGTAATTACATTTCTAAGCACATTTTTTATTTGTTTCTATCATTTTATAATAATTAACATTTTGTTATTTCATTATAGCAAGGATCTCGGTGAGGACTAGAACACATAGTTGATGTTATGTTTTTGGTAAACAATTTATTCAACTTTAATTTTAAAATATGCATACTATGTAATCAAGCACTTTGAAGATAGATCTTGTAAATATCAAATTTCATATGTGAAACATCACCAAGAAAACACATGTTGTAACTTATAACCTTCACCACCCAACTTAAGGCAAGATCTTATTGTAAATGTAAGGTTTGTGGACAATAAGCTACAATCTTGCATACTTTAACTTTTTGGGGCTGAAAAATGCCTCATAAGTTGCTATTGCCTCACTTCACAAGTTGAAAAAGTGTTGTTATGTCTATATGGGCTTGGGAAGGCTAAAAATGCCTTAGATACTACCAAATTTATCATTTTCATGGGTTTTTTGTGGGGATATAGCCTTGACTACGTTGGAACTACCTACCCCCAATGTAGATGATGTTGGCTATTCACTTTTCCAACAAAACCCAACATAGTTACCACAAAATCCAACATAGCTACAAAAATCTAACATTGGATTTATTGGGTTTTCCATTTTCCTAGCAATGGCTAGCGTAGTCATGATAGTTTTCTAGTGGTAGTAGCATAGCCAACATAGTCATCATGGATTTCTAGTAGCTATAGTATGCCTAGCATAGTCAACATGACTACAAAAGATTCTAACAAATTCTAGCATAGTCCTCCGAGGCTAATGTAGTTGAGGTGAACACTACTGTAGTAACCAAAGTCCATTTACTATTTTTAGTATACAAATGGGTTTTGATGACTTTGATGTATCAAAACTTACTATAAATGATCAACTACATGAGAATCATAGCCATTGTGCCTACAAATAAACACCAATCTATTAGTAATCATGACAGAAATTTGTAGCCTTATATCAACAAGCTAAAACCTATAAAAGCCAAACTTGAACACCTTATTCATGTCTTGAAAAAATTTTGTTCTGAACCTTTGCAACCTAAATCATTTTACACCCATTTTGACATTTTTAATAATTTTGAAAGTAATTAGCATCTACTTGAGCACCAAAGACTCTCAATGTAGTCCCATTGCTACCAAACTCAAACACCATTATTCATGCCATTTCCACCCAAAGTTGTAGATCCAAGAAAAACTTAGCAAGATGCTTTTGACAATTGGAGTTGGGAAGCACCTGGATCATGGAGTTTGACTATAGAACACAACCTACCAGCTCCAACAAGCTTCAAGCTCCAACTAAGCCAGCTTCTTATGCATTTGAGTACATAATTTGTACTTCTTAAACTTTACACTTTCATTCAATAAAGTTTTTAGTTCATTTATAGTGCATATTTAGTTTCATGTTTAATTCTATGTTAATTTATCATCATTTGAATCTACAATTTCATTCCTATTTACACTTTCTAGGTCCTTGGGTGATCGACCAAACTATTTAGGCCGCCTTGGATCATATTTCTTGAAGGCCCTTAGTATCCAAGGTTAGGCTATTTGGCCTAGATTTTTTGGTTTTTCCAACAACCAAATTTTTTAAGCACAATAGTTTCTGGTTCTAGAAGGAGGACCTCTGCCCAAATTCTCAGCCCAAAAATCTATTCCAACATTTTTCAAAACCAATTATTATGCATTATGAGCTTAAGACCTATAAGTATTTACCATAAAAGTCAATGCTGGTGTCCAATTTCCTACATGCAATACCTAGTGTAGTTGTGGTTTGTGATTTTGGTTTTTACTGCATTGTTGTAGCAGTTTCAGGATCCTTTGGAAATCAACATACTCAACAACAAAACTTGTAATTTTCACCTAGTAAAACCTACGTTTGGAGCCTAAACACCAACATCGATCCACCCTAAACTCCAAATACCTCTACTATGAAATCCTATAGGAAAAGCTAGCATAGACACTACCACGACTCTAGCATAGTCCTTGAAAAATCCAAGATTTTCACAATTAATTTCTTAAAACCAATGTACACACCCTTTGGAGAAAATATTTCTAACTTGGTTTTACCAAGTGAAAACCCATTCTCCACAATCTACTTTAGCATAGTAAGCTAGGAAACCACTGAAAAAACCAGCATAGTTGGTCTTACCAACTTTAAAACCATAACACTATTTTCCCAAGTGTAGTATACACCACTTCCACTACAATAGCACTTTCAACCATTTTTTTCATTTATAGTCAACTACACTATTGGGAAATCCTGCTTACTAAAATTTTAACTAAAAATAGTAAAAGGTCAAAACAACATCTTTGATAATGCCTTTTAGTAACTCCAAATTTTTGCTCGTAGACATGAGAAACATGGCATCCAACCAAGATGAAGTGAGGATCTATGATCCAAAAGACCCCACTGTGGCTAAGTGTAGATAGTCCCTTAGATAAAGGGGACAAAGCCCAGACTTTGCTATACTCAACAAAGAATACTACAACTATAATTACATTAAAATCCATGATCGATTACTCCTTCCACATGTAGAGGTTGAAGCCAAACATGAGTACAAGTTAATTCATCACAATGCAAAAGAGCATATACCCTCTCCCTATGACAATATACCACTTACTAATGCTAAGGAAAACATAATTTTTCAATTAATTGAGATAAACAAATGGAGTGAAAAGCTTAGTTCAAAGGGTCAGCATGAAAAACATGATGAGTTAGAGGTAGAGCCTAAATCAGATAACTTCATAAGGATCCTATTCCAACAATCAGTCCCTCAAACTACCATAGCCACTTAAACCCTTCCTATCTCTTCCATTCAATAGGCATCTCAACCATCATCTCTTGTATATCCCATAGTTTTTGGGACTATACCAATTATAGCTATGAATCATTGAACTTAGAAGGGGGAGGGATGAATAAGTTCTCCATATTAAAATTATTTGAGACAAAGCACAGGCCAACTCGAATGTGGTTTCCCAACTTGGGTAGTCCACACTCATAGGATAGTTCACAAGCACACCTCTGGACTTTGTTGCTCTCAAATGTGGTTTGAAGGGTACCATACCCTATACAACCTCTAAGCTCTACTCAGGAGTGATTCAATGCTACGAATCCACTTAGCCCCGTAAGGTCCTGAGGAGCTTAGAATATGGTTTCCAAGATCCCACAACCATTACAACTTGAGCTTCACTCCAAAGTATTATGGCACTACACAAATAGTCAATCCTACAAGATCTTAACAAGCTCAAGCAAGATGCCTTCCCTTAAGAACTACATCAACCCTATAGGGCAACAAAAGAGAATAACAATTACAAGGGATGAATGCAACTAAATTAGCTAATCCTTGTACTTGAGATAAAACTCACATAGACCAATTACAATAGACAAAAGATTGTACAATGAGGAGCAACAATGATTACAATGATTGTCAAATGATTGCAATGGATAGTACACAATACATGCACATTTCCCAATGATAATGAAGTCTTCTTATAGCCACTATGTTTTCAAATTCATCTTGGAATTCGTGCAATGAATAATTAACAGTTATTGAAAATGTCTTCTTCATGACTAAGACATCTTTCTGCATGTGGCCTTTATTCTAGAAAAATGTCTTCGTGTGCTGAAAGACATCTTTTTGTAACTATCCTTCATTTTGGAAAGATGTCTCTCTATTTAGACACGCATCTGCTATTTTGCAAAGACATCTTCTCCTATGCTGCCTTCAATACTACCAAGACGTCTACTTGGAGACATATTTGTTTACACTTGAATTATTCATTCCTTGTCCATGCCCTTAAGCTTCTTCAAACCTTCTTGTCTCAATCCAAGTTCTTATCATACAAACACAATAACCACATAATCACACAAACATCCTTGTTCTCCATTTTCCTTAACATTTTGACATACCAAAAGGTCCATAATCTCCCCCTTTTTGGTGATGTTCAAAACTTAATAAAATGGGTTAGTAAACATACAAATATCCAAATATATTTATAACTATACTCTCCCCCTTTTTGAATAATAGCAAAAAAGGATAAAGCACATAAGTAAAGCACTAAAAATATAATAAGATATATAAATTCCTATGGTAACCAAGGATAAGGATAAGTGCTGATGTTCGATAGTATGTGAAACGATGAAAAGTAAAGAGCAAAGGTGTATCACACAAAGAAAATAAAGAAAAAAATCATCTTTCCATAACTCATCCATAAACTATCACATACTACATTGTCCATACATCACATCACAATCATCTGCAATTGTCACTTCACATCAATCACATATGTGCAAAGTCCCAAAATCACATATGTGAGAAACAAAAAATATCTCCTCAACAAAAGGAGAGAGAAAATAATCACCTAAGGCATCAATCACTAGCCTTGGTTGCATCCTCAAACATTGATCCCTCTACTACTCTTGATGGACAATAAGTCTTCTCTTCATCTTCATCACTGCTGGTGCTATGATGACTCAATCTCTATGTATCCTCATCAAATGACTCAACCTCCTAAATAGGAGCCTGCCTGGGATGAAGCTTCACTCAAAATTGAGATGAAGCTAAAGAATCTAACAAAAATTAAGGTTTTTGAGCTAGGACCCATTGGGACATGCTTTCAAAGATACTCTCCATAGCACACTACTCAAAAACATTGGGAGCATCAGCTAATAGAGGTACTAAGTGAACAAGTGATGTAGGATCATGATGCTCCCCCTCAACATGAGCCAATGGTGCCTCAGCCTCTAAATCAGACTTCATACCTAAGTCATAAGCATGCAAAGGACCTACTACTATAGAATGTCATGGTGGGGTAGGAACATCCTCCTCACTATCAAAAATAGAAGGAGTAATGACCTCCTCAAAGGCCTATTCATCAGAAGATGATGGAATGCTAACTATGTCTAAACTCATACACAAGTAAGAGAGGTTTCTCCCAAGCTTATCAATAGCTCATGCAAAGGGCCAAAGAAGTTTCTTTAGTAACAAATTGATCTACGCACCCATATATTTTGATCTTTTCAGCTATGGAGATGCTTCCATCTTCTACTTCTATGATCTTGTGCTAGGTCCTACTCTATCTACATGTGAAAGATCCTTCTTCTCAACATTTTCCTTAGGACTCCTCTTGCCTTAAAGTAACGGCATCTCTAGAATACATGCATCCCTCTGCCTGATCAACAAGCTAATAAAATAAGGATTTCTAAGGATCCTTTCCTTGGAAAATAGAATTAGGATGTCTTGATAGAGTGTATGTTCCAAATCAAATGACAATCTTATGAGAAGACAATAAAGCACATATGCCTGTGGTGGTAGCAAATAACTATAACTTTCCCCTTTAACCATAATGTTATACCATACAACAAGAGAAAATTTGAAAGCATTAGAAGTCATTAGGCTCCTTTCAACATGACCTCTTTCAAATCCTGAATAATACATGACAAAATTCATCATATGCAATGGGCATGATACCATTAGAATAGATGTCCTACATGGAATCCATGGTTACCCAAAAAACATCAGAACTAGAGATCTCAAGGATTATATTTACAACTTGCCCCCCACCCCAAACCATGGAAGTAAATGTCCCAAAAAAAGCATTTGTAATGATAATATTTTAATAAAATTCTCTAATTAAAACTTCAAGAAATAGAAAATTCATTGCAATGAGGGTTCTCTAATTCAAAGCTTTGAAGTAATCCATTAATGTAGCTTGTCTATGAGCAGGGAAAGACAAATATCTTTTAGTAATGATGCTTGTGATTCTAGTAGCTTCAAACCTATGTTGTGCATTGCTACTATGAAATTGTGGCATGTAAGGGGGTGGCACACTATTGGAACTACCTTTGGATTTCTTATTTGATGGCACCCTAGACGTTCCACTCTTCATGTGGGCAATCTTTGATAAAATCATTGCTAATGGTGGAGCCCTAGTCATCTCTATGGGTCAAATGAGAGAATACAATAAAGAAATGAGGGTCTAGCCTTTAATAGCAATGTCGAATGAAGGCTTTGAATGAAAAATAAGACATCTTTTCCATGATTAAAATTCATAGTAGATGTCTTTCATGTATAATAGACATCTTTCCAAAAAGATACAACAACTTAGAGACATGTCTTCACTTATCAGAAGACATCTTTTATTTTTCGAAGATGTCTTTGCCAAAAATAGGATGGGGTTTGGAAAGGATGCCAATGGACTATATTCTAAAAGAAAGCTCTCAAAAAAAACTTACCTCTACTTACCTACTACACTATTGAAGTAATGATATTTAAAAGGCTAGAGGATCAGTTTCCTCCTCAAAGGATTCTCTTATCAACAAAACTTCTTCAATGTCCAAAGCTTAGCTCCCTCTTACAAATTTTTTGATGAGAGTATCTTGATTTCTATGATCTTGCTATTTAATTCTTTATTCTTTCCTAGTTCCTTTAGTCTTTTGAGTTGACATCTGGTCTCCCTATGATTCTGCACAAAATCCTTTTGGTGCACTTTGATACGACCAATGAGTCCTATGATATGACTGATTATGATAATACTTAAGATTACAATCTCATTGTTTATGTCCTAACTTGTAATAATAATAGCATCTAATCCTCCAATGGTAGTATGAGAGATTAGAATGATCAAACCTTTTAGGACCTTTTTGAAAAATGGGTGCTTCATCTAATTTTAATGTATTGGCTTTTCCTTTCAGAGGATCGTTTGATTGTGATGGGTCTGTAGAAGGTGATTTCTCTTATGTGCAACATCCTAGACCACTCTTTTCATGAAAATTTCATCCTTATCCCAGTATCATTTGAAGGGATTCCTTTCCCTTTGCCAATCTTTCATTTATTAATTTGACATCTGCAACTTCCACTTTGGCCTGTTCTAGGAATGAGGTTAGCATTTCATTCTTAGCCCTTAGGTTTGAGAACTATTTAGTAAGATCAAAAATAGCCAAATTCAACAAATATATTTCTTGATCTTTAGACTTGACTTGTTTATTTAACTTATTGCAAAGACTTTGAAATGAGATAAGCTCATTACATAAAAGATCAAACCTTTCTTCATCATTAAGATCATGATCTGATGAATTAGCATCATCATTAATAAGGGCCATGCAAATAAGATGTGAATTTTTTCCATCATCCTTCACTTCTTCCTCACTCTAGTCCCCATCATCCCAACTTGTATAGAAGTTGGTTTTCTTTAACTCATCAATGTATTTATTCTTGGACTACAACTTGAAATTACTAGGACATTCAGAGACCATATGGCCTCTTCCACCACAAATCCAACATTATATATAAGAGAAGTCTAAGTTAGAATTCAAAAAAAATTTACCTCTTTCTTTACCTTTGAGTTGATTGAATCTTTGTTGACATGTTCCCTTGTTCCTTCTCATTATTAGTCTTTTTAGCTTCCTAGTGAGAAAGGCAATCTCATCTTCACTGCCTGCATCATGTTCATTGAGCTCCTTCTCCTTAGAGGTAGTCTTTAGAATAATGGGTCTTTCTTGGATGGCTCCTTCACTTATGAGATTCATTTCATAGGTGATGAAAGCACTTTGAAGTTCTTCAAATTTCAAAGTTGAGAAATTTCTAATTTCTTCCATAACTATGACCTTTGGTCTAAACTACAATTGAAGACTTCGGATCATTTTGATGATGACATTACTCATGGGCAAATCTTTACTTGTACCTCTAATAACTACAACAATATCATTCGCTCTAGAAAAGAAATCTTTTATTTTCTCACCGTCTCTCATTTTTAGTTTATCATATTCGCTTTGCAAAACTAACAATTTAGATTAGTTGATAATAGAGGTTCCTTCATACGTAGCTTCTAAAGTTTGCCAAATTTCTTTGGCTGTTTTACATCCTACTACTCTATTAAATTCACATTTATTAAAACTACAATATAAACAATTATTTGCTTTTGAATCAAGCATGAACTTATCTTTCTCCTCTTGAGTCAATTTATTACGAGGCTTGATGATGCCAGTGGAGTTATCGATAAGCAAAGTGTAGCCTTTAACAATTAAATCCCAAACTTCAAATTCCATGGATGTGAAGATGCGTGGCTTTGTATAAGTCGAATCCATTGAATATGGATGGCTTTGTATAAGTCGAATCCATTGAATATGGATGGCTCTGATACCACTTCTAAATCATTGAACTTAAAAGGGGGGGGAGCGAAGAAGTTCCCCAAATTAAAATTCTTTGAGATAAAGCACACACTATCTTTAACATGGTTCCCCAACTTGGGTAGTTCATACTTAGAGGATAGTTCACAAGCACACCTCTGGACTTTTTTTCTCTTAAATGTGGTTTGAAGGGTACCACACCCTGTACAACCTCTCAGCTTCACTCAGGAGTGATTCAATGCTATGAATCCACTTAACCCTGCAAGGCTCCAACAACCTTAAAATGTAGTTTCCAAGATCCCACAACCTTTACAACTTGAGCTTTGCTCCAGAGTGTTGTGGAATTATACCAACACTCAATCCCATAGGATCCTTATAAGCTCAAGCAAGATGCCTTCTCACAAGAAGCACATCAATCCCACAGAGCAACAAAAGAGAATAATAATTACAAGGGATGAATGCACCTGAATTTGCTAATCCTTGTACTTAAGGTACAACTCACATAGACCAATTATGATAGACAAAAGATTGTACAATGAGGAGCAACACTTATTACAATAATTGTCAAATGACTGCAATGGATAGTACATAATACTTGCACATTTCTCAATGATAATGAAGTCTTCTTATAGCCACTATGTTTTCAAATTCATCTTGAAACTCATGCAATGGCTAACTAATAGTCATTGAAGACATCTCATTCATAACTGAGACACCTTTCTACATCTAGGCCTCCATTTGGAGAGATATCTTCTTCTAGTGAAAGACATCTTTCTGTAATTGGCCTTTATTCTAGAAGGATGTCTTTGTCTAAGGAAAGACATCTTTCTATCTAGAAAGGCATCTATTATCTTGTAGAGACATCTTCTCCTATGCTACCATTAATTTTGCTAAGACATCTACTATTCCTTGGAGATTTCTTTCTTTGCACTTGAGTTCTTCATTCCTTGTCCATGTTCTTGAGCTTCTGCAAGCCTTCTTACCTCAATCCATGCTCTTGTCCTACAAATACAACAACCACACAAACATTCTTGTTCTTCAATTTCCTTAATGTTTTGACATACCAAAAGGTCCACAATAGCAACACACCAAGCACAACTTGTGCCTCAAAAAAGCTCTCTATTTTTGTCCATGCTTTTTTCTCATGTAGCCTTAGTCTGCACGACCTTCACTAGTGCTTCTCACCATCACTCACCCCTTCTCTGTACTGGCCTCACACCAAGACTACAAGTAACCCAGGGGACACATACACCATTTGTCCCCTTTGTACCTTAAGTACTAGCACAAACATCCTTTTCACTATTAAGCCCATCCATGACCACCATAACCTAGCATCTCTCTTCTATACCATAGCCCATAGCGAGGCCATAGGCCTCTTAATTAACACCTCAACCATGGGGATACCCCAAGGATTAGATCAATTATTCGAAATGATTCAAGACCTAATAGAAGAGTTATAGAAGCTTAAAGCCTCCATAACATAAATTGTAAAAATAATGAATTTCTATCAAGATGATCTAATTAGTCCTACTTTTCCATCCATAACTCTTCCCCTATGCATCCCCATTCCTCAATTTACTAAGTACAATGGTAAAGACAATCCTAAAGCCTACTTGATAATCTTAAGTTTTGAGTGTCTATTGCTGCAAGCCTAGTCACATATCATAATGCAGATTTTCCCTATGTCCCTTACAAGAAAAGCTTTGGACTAGTACTGTACACTGCCAAGAGGATCTATATCCTCACTAGAAGACCTGATTCCATAGTTTATTAACCATTTCAAGTAAAACTTAAAACCTGACACGATTCTTAACCAACTAATGAAGGTCAAGCAAGGATTCCTTGAGCCAATGTAGAACTTTATACAACAATGGAATGCTCTTCTTAACAAGATTTCAAAATCGATATCCAAAACTCACCTTCTCACTATATTCAAGGGGGTGGTTAACAATTTCATTAAGTCGAAACTATACTACCTAGATCCATGGTCACTTAGCCAAGCCTTTGCCCAAACAATGAACATAGAAAATGCGGTCAAGGCTACCCATGACCCTACCTACATGGCATACAAAAACTAGCACACATGGAAGGATAAGAAAAAATGGAGTTAAAATAATGTAACTCTAACCATAGTGACCAAAGACAACAAGACAACTACACAGTGGTCCAAAATGAATCAACCCAAGGCTTCTATCAACAAAAATCAGCCTTCAACATCTGGGGCATCTACATCAACTACTACGAGGTCCAACTTTGAACAAAAAGACTAGTTGAAGTATACTAGGTTACCATTGAAACCATCAGAAGTCCTTGATCAATTGTTAAAGAGTGGAAGAATATAATACAAACAAATGACTAAAAATGTTTGTCATAGGCATGATAGACTATGTGAGATAGCTAAAAATCTCACTCTTGTAACCAAGGATGATCCCCAAGTACCTAAGTAGCTCAAGCTTGACTATTTTTTCCACTACCATCAACTGTCAGGTCATGACATTGATTTTGTCCTAGCACTAAAGGATGACCTATAGAAGATGATAGACAAGGGTGAATTGATCATTGATGCCTCCAACCTAGTCAAACTATAAAACCAATCCATGTAGGTCTACAAGAACCCATTGAATGCCAACAACAACCCATACACTATCATAGCATTCAATGTGACCAAGAATTCTAGACCTACGTAGGAGCCATTTGTGATTCATGTACCTCCTCACAACAACAGGGGCCCTTTAGCTTCAACTAGCTCAAGGCCCCCTTTTGTTGTAAGGATACCATCATGCATGCCTTCCAAACATTCTTTTGTGATTAGGGTGGCCCCTCTTGCTAAAGCAATAACCACCCTTACAACTAAAAAACATCCTCTTGTAGTGGCCAATGCAACAACTTCTTCATAACCAACCAACAACAAGAAGAAATCTCTAAGAAAACAATGCAATAAGCTTGCATTGAAGCCTAAGAACAATGATAATAAGTAGTCCAAGGCATGGAAGGAAGTGGGCCTATCAAAGCCCACTCTCATCTCATCTATTCCAATGAGCTCTAAGGCTTAGGTTACCTCAACCAGTTAACCATGAGAGGACCCCAAGCCACAAGGGAAGGAAAAAGAAGCCAAAACAAAGCCATTGAATTATGAAGTTCACATTTTGGGGCACATGGAGGAATTCAAGAATGCTAAAAATAAAAAGGCTACAACCAATGATAAGGACTTTCGCAATGCAATGGAATAGGTCAAGCATTCGCTAAAAGAAAAAAATACTTTCCTTAGCCTGTATGACCTTGTGATGACTTCTACTGTGCACTAAAACATTAGTCAAGATGTTGATCTCTATTCTTGTTAGTGTAGACATCCTTTCTAGTGAAGAGTTCATCCATGAAGTGAGGGTACCACCTTCACCAAACAAAGAAACAAGGTTAATGGTACTAGTTTTTTGCAATAGCAAAGTCAAGACCAACCTGAGAGATGGTAAGACAACCAATGCTTCCCTCTTCATAACCATAAGGATAGGATAGTACAAAGTGCATAAGGTACATGTTGATGATGGAGATGCAACAAATGTAATATCATATACTCTCATAGAACGTTTAGGCCTAACCAAGCATATGCAACATACTTCAACAACCACTTCTTCAATAGATGATGAACTATCATAAAAAGCTTCATTTCTTTAGACTTTGTGATAGGGGAAAAATTCCCCACAATGGCCAATATCTTGGTGGTGGAAGAGATACCAATATTCAACCTTATCCTAGGAAGACCTTGGCTAGCTCAATTACGATTTCTTTCCTAACTAATCCACCAAGAAATTCACCTGCCTTACAAGCTAGGTGAAATAATCATCCATGGTGACAATGTGGCTCCTATGGTAGTCAACAACATTGACATAGAACAAGGATCCAAAGTGAAATTTTAGGAAGAAACTCCTATTATTAATCAAAAATTTGAGAAGTCTAATTGAGCATGCGAGGCTAAAACCAATAACGATGGCTCCATGAATGCATCATGGGAAGAGTTCCTCTTCAACATTATGAGCGAAGGAAATGGGGAATACATAATTGTGCAAAGTAGACTGTACACATTTTCTAATCTATCATAGATTAGAAAACACTTGCACAATTGATGTATACCCTTGATTCATTCACCCTTGCAGTTATAACTATGTGGCCTTCTTAGCTATAGCCTTTTAGCCTAGTTTACACGTTACTTGTATGCACCATTTTTTTTACTCTTATTTTACTTTGTTTTAACCTTTAATTCATGCATAGCCTAAGATTCGTTTTCATTTATAATTTTCATTTTATGCCTTTTTCTTTTAGAACATAAAATATGAAAATTATCATAAAAACCTTAAAACTTGAAAAAAAAACTCATAAAAACTTTGAAAACATAAAAAATTGATTAAAAGTTTTCTTTTTAAAGCATATGGCCCACCATGGTCTAAAACTAGCACAACATTGCACAACCTACCACTACCAAAAACTAGAAAAATGTATGGCCTACTATGGCCTAAAATTAACAAAACATCGCATGGCCTATCATGGCATAAAACTGGCAAAACGTATGGTCTGCCATGGCCTAAAACTAGCAAAACACCACATGGCCTGCCATGGCCTAAAACTAGCAAAATACCATGTGGCCTGCCATGGCCTAAAACTAGCAAAATTTTTATCACCATTTACAACTTATCTTATGCCTTAGTATCCAACATGTCGCTAATTTCACCTTTTTATAACCAATGACAATCACATAAGTTAACCAACGTATCCTATGAGATGAACAAAATCATAAAACATTAAACATTAAAACATGTAAACCAAATTAAAATTTAAAAATAATAATAGTTTAAATGTTTGTCACATAGCATGACAAAAGTCTAAATAATACATGAAACAATAAATTATCCATCAACCGATCAAATTCCTAACACTAGAAAATACTTCATGACGACAACATCAACATAACAAATGAGACAACCAAAGATAACAATCCAAGGATGGTGTTAAGGGGCCACTAGAAGAGGCTAAGGAGCATTTTAGTCTTCATCACTAGGGTCGTCAATGTCACCTGGTACCTGTACCACAACAAAACACAAGTTTAACCAATCAACAAAGTATGAAGCTGAATTACAAACTATAAATTAAATCAAACTAAAATGAAATGTGTTAAAGTACAAATAAAATAAGAAAACCTAGGAGGGCTTGGGTGCAACATCTTCTGGTGGGAGATTTTGAAAGATAGCCTTCAAATGATGGAGGATTTTTTTTGTAGTCATTTGGGCCCAGTCCACCTCCCCTAGATTCATACCTATCAAGATGTTGCTTTCATCAATATCAGTCCATGTCAATGGAAGCCATGAAAAGTTCCTAGTAGTTACCTCCCCAAAAGTAGTAGAGACCTAAGGGAATGGCAAATCAGCAACAATTAGAGAACCTTCAAATAACTTGAAGACATCCTCCACTTGAATTCCCTTCACGAATAGCTCCAACTTGTGTCATTTCATGGACTCCTCCTTTAACCACTTAAGATAGGCTTTATGTTCAGCCTTATATTTCTTCTTATGGTCTTTCTGTATCCAATCCCACTTAAGAACCTAGGCACAATAGTCTCTCCACTCCCTAACCTTATGCATTAATAAGTCTATATAGAGTTTCTACTCAACAACCTCTCTAGCAAGGGAAACCTTACCATGGATGGCATTCCAATATCATGTCCATTCAATCTCTTTAGTTCATAAGGAACTTTGATTGGACACTT
Source organism: Gnetum montanum (assembly GCA_015680685.1). Classification (NCBI taxonomy): domain Eukaryota; kingdom Viridiplantae; phylum Streptophyta; class Gnetopsida; order Gnetales; family Gnetaceae; genus Gnetum; species Gnetum montanum. The sequence continues at coordinate 82,232 of MNCI01001832.1, forward strand.
GGATCTCCATAAATTCCTTATAATATTTGAGATCTCTATTCGCCTCAATGAGCTTTTTGTTTTTCCATTTCAACATTACAACTCGTTCCCATAGGAACTCACTGGAACATTGGGTTTCCCATGAAATTTTGGTGCTTGAAAATGCATATTCAATGGCACTTTCCTACAACTTTCATGGAACATTCTCCACATCTGATGGTAATTTGGATAAGGCGTTGATCTCAACAAGGCAATTAGGATCCCATCTAAGCATAGGCACTAAAAACAACACAACAAAACAAAAAAAAACAATGAGTGATTAAATAACCAAGAAAAAAATAACAAGTATAACAAATCAAAAAAATAAAATCATTTACACACTTAAAGCCTAAGTAATTTATAACTATGCAACCATGACAATGTTGACATAAAAATAAAACCAAAAACAAAAATGCTAATTCTTATCTTTCTTACTAGAGAAAGGTGGCATGGGGGCCTTAATGGGTATGTGGGAAAGATTTGATTTGTACCACAAACCATGTGTTATTCCATTAGCTACAAACTATTGGTAGGCATTGGAATAACATGTCATGTACTTGCCCAAGTCACCTCTTAGTTGTTCCACCACTACGCATCTCACTATGGGGCTTTTCGCAAAAACCTCCAACATTGTTTGGGCTAAGGGTAGGTGTTGGTCACTTTTGATGAATCCCTTATCATCCATCCTATACTTGCAAAGATACCAATTCAAGCAAGAAAAACCATTAAAGCCAAGTAACCTAATAAAACTAATAAATAAAAATAGCAAAATGAAAACTTAAAGCCAAGCTTACCCTTCCACACAGTAGATAGTATCATGATGGTTTTAAAATAGCATGTGGGCTCGGTGACCAACTAGTAGTGTGTTGTTAGCATTATACAAGTTGAACTTGGGCATGTTCCAAATCTTGGATAGCTTATGAGTGCCTCTTGTATAAGTTCCATCAAGAACTTCAACCTTCACATGTGTTCTAAGATCATCTTTAAGAAACTTGATGATCAAGTTGGAGGACCTAAGCAACAAAGTTTCAACAATGATAGTCATCATGTGAGATGATAAGTGTGACCATACCATCACACTAAAGTTTTACAGTAGGAAGGCCAGAAACTCCTTTGCCCTTGATCTAAACCACAATGAGTCACACTCCAATGTCATGTGTGTAGTTAGAGTGTGGGAGCTTGATGCATGAATGTAACAGAGTCTCCGCACCAGCTTAGAGACCAATAGGATGGGCTTGAGAAAAGTCTTGCACATAAAAACAATAGTTAAAGACATAAATACCCATAACCAAATATTAGCAAGTGCTAAATAGCCAAAATAACTACAACTTCAAAACCAATGTTTTCATGAAAACCAAACAACCAAATCCATAGTTTCAACACTTAGAACCAAAACCAAAACCAGAATCAACCAAGTGGTCCACTAACAACTTATGGCAGTTTTCATGGTAAGATATACATAAAACATCATGAAAATTTTCATGTAGAAACATCAAAAACATGAAAACTAGCTTGTACCTACAACAAAAATCACAAAACACCAATTTGAATTTGCCAGAATTTTACTAGAAATCCTAGTTAATGGTAAGATTAGTCATAGTAAAAACTCTAAGAAGACTAGTTAAAATTTTCTAAAACTTCAAATGATTATTTAGAACCAAAATCAACATGTAAAAAACTTGTAAATCATTGAACATAACCATAAAAATACAACAACACTAACATTGCTCATATAGATAGGGAGGTTTGTAGTTTTCATAGCCAAAACTACAACTGTATGGAATAGTTTACAATGGGATGAAAATGACAAATTAGAACTAAAAAATTTTTCCCTAAGGCTAGGAATTGCGTGGGCACAAAATTCAAGAAAATTTAACATCTATGTTAAAATTCCAAGTTGGGAAAAATTTTTCAAACACAACCCAAAGCCTTAACAAAATTCAACAAAATTGCATAAACAACCAAAAACTATAAAAAATAGCTACAATAGATAACTGATAAAAATCTTTAAACAAAAAAATTTAACTTGGCTAAAACCACTTCCAAACCCTCCCTAACATCTCAGAGCATCGCTAAGAACTTGGGACATTCACTGGAAAAATCTTTCAAGCTACCAACATTACCCCACCTTCACAGGGGTAAAACCGTGAAAACCAAGAATCCATTTTGCGCAAGTTCACGAAAAAATTCACCAAAAATTAACCGTGTAACCAAACCTAATGATTCCATATCCATTTGAATCTTTAAACAATAAGATAAAAACCCAAACTAGAAAACACAAAAATTCTTAGCCATTTTTGTAGGAAAAAAATGCAAAAGTAACATAAACAAAACCATAACAACAAAACCCCACTTTGTGCAAGTTTAACCACACATTGGAATTTAGTGATTCCATAGCCATTGGAATCATTAAAATAAAAATCAAAATCAAAAACCTAAAAACTATAAAATTCTTAACCATTTTGACATAAAAAATACCAAAGTACCATGAAAAATATCCAAAAACTAAAAACCCACATTGAACTAGCTTACAGAAAAATCCATAAAGAATTCACCCTAAGTCATAATCTGGTCGTTCAAAAATCCATTTTCCCATTAAACATAGTATTAGAAATTAATTTTCAGAAAAAACTAAATTTCTAAACTATTTGAACACAAAAAAATACAAAAGTGGTGTTGCTTTTTTGCCCAAAACTACAAAAAAACACATAGGAAAGACTGAAAAACTTTTTTAGTTCAATTTACACCAACCCCACAACCAAAGCAACATTGAAAACCCATAAACATAGCCTAGATCTAATGTAGTAATTTTACCAAATTTAAATCTACCCAACAAAAAATTCCACACAACCAAAAATGCCTAGGATTCTAATGAAAATTCAAATAACATAATTAGGGTATGTGTACCTAGGAGTCATGGCGATATAACCTTAACAAATCAGTGGCTATGGGAGGTGGGAGAGGTTCTTAGTAGCTACATCCACCTCCTCTAGGGCTAGATTCTCACTGGTTGAAGCCTTCTTTTTCAACATGCTAACGAATGATGCAAAAAACTATTGAACTCCTTGAGTTTCTACGAGACCTTTTGGTAGCTATGTTGGTCTGTTAGTGTAGAATGGCTAGACTACACTAAGGATGAAGGCAATAAAGGTTGGAATAGGATTAGAGCTCTATTGCTATGCACTAAAGGATGGGAATGGTATGGCAAGAATGATTTGTACAAAATTGAAGCAAGAAAAACACTCCCAAACTTATGTGCCTACCTTCAAAACCCTAGTTTTTCCAAACATTCATCTAAGTCACACCAAACTGCATGATAACAATTAGAAAGTGGTACTACAATGGGCAAGTGGAAAATTAATTCATGCAAAAATTCAAATTTAAGGTGGGCCCCACTAGGTGCCTATGTAACAAGCTAATGGAAATCCTAAAACACTTGGGTTTTCATCTTTTCATAGTAACTACACTAGGGTTTTGAGCATCCAAAAGCCTTGAAGTGGATTCCAAAACCCAAATACTACTAAAACCCACATCCCAACCATCCATACATGTCATGAAACCTTATGCCCAAATTGGAAAACCATGTGTTGACATTGGTAAAAATCAAACAACAAGCAAGGCCAAAACTCACACAAAAACTTGATATTTGGAGTAACTATGATGACCAGCAACCTGACTACACTGGCCAATGTAGTCACAAGTGGGATGATGTCTACTACCATCAACCAAACTCCTGATTGACTCTAAAATTACCACATCATGCACCAAACCCTAACCAAAGCTTCCAACAACTTTGAAATTTCATAAAATTGGTCAAAAAGCACCAAAAATCATTTTTCTTACATGGACTACACTAGGGGAAACCTCAACTATGTAGTCCATATGTAGTTGATCAAGGAATGAACACCAAAATTCAAATATAACCTTCAAAATAACATATTTTTACCTCAACACTTCTTTGGAACCTCTTATGCTCTTAAAATAACAAACAACTGATCACGAATAAGTCGAATTCCATCCCAAACCTATGACAAACATAGATGGGTATGGAAAGGATGACAAAGGCCAAAAATAGTAGTTAAAATACCTTAGACACCACACCTTCCCATAGCTCTTGGTAAGCCTAAAATGTTAAATAACCAAGTAAAAGGTAGATGAAACCTACTATCATTTTGGTACTATGCTGGGGGTGACCTTAAATACATTAGCTAGTGTAGTTCCATCATAGTTGGATAAGATTAAATGACTAAAATCAAATAATAACCTCCAAATTTTCATATCTTACATTCACATCCTTCCAGGATATCCAATGATCTTGAAATGCCAAGTAGTGGAACCAAATTCATCCAAAACACACAGGAAACCTATGACTACACTGGAGAAGCCTAGGACTATGCTAACTAGCATAGTCCCAGTGTAGTCATCATGTGAAAACATAACCAAAACATACATGAAACCTATGACTATACTACAGAAGCCTAGGACTATGTTAACTAGCATAGTCCTAGTGTAGTCATCATGTGAAAACATAAAAATAGGTCACCAACATGTCAAACCAAATTTGAGAAGCATCATCTCAACTCTAAACCCTATCAAAGACTTTAGAGACCACTAACCCTACAGCTTGAGTTGAAAGATGACCAAAACTCAACATGCTTCCTACATCTATGTTGGGACTACATTGGCTAGTGCAGTCCAATGGTGTATGACCATTTTGACATTCAAACGACCATCAAAACTAACCATTTTGAGGTTGAAACCCTAGTTTCAAACACTAGTAACTTAAATACCCAGAAACCCAGTTAATCGACCATTGAATTTCATAAAAATCTATTATTCATGTTATGAATATGCTAGAGGAGGCCTAAACTATGCTGGTTAGCATAGTCCTAGTGTATTCATGGTCCTATGAAGCATTAACCAATAGTTTGACACTTCAAATAGCCCAGAATCTAAATTGGAAATTCAAAACCTTGTTTAGCCCCTCCCAACTACAATTCCACCTTGTTTTAACCATGAAAACACTAGATTCCATTCATCTATGCTAGGGAAAGCATGGGACTATGTTGGCTAGTGTAGTCCCAACATAGTCCCTACCCCAAGGTGATTTAACCAACAGAATAGCACTTAGAATGGCTAAAAGGCTTGATTTTAGATGACTAGAACCTTGAAATCCTAGAGCTAGCTGTAATTTGACCTTGCTTAATCATGAAAAATCTAAATTTTGATTCACCTACACTAGAGCAATCCTCAACTACGCTAGCTAACATAGTCATGAGATGTATGTGCTAAAACTTCACTCTTAGTAGCCTACTTTGATTTTCAAATGGTCTATTTTGTCTTTCCCATACCCTATGTTTCCCTAGCAAGCTAATGAAATACCAACAGCAACTTTGGAATTTCATAAACCCATTTCTCACATGCATCTACATTGGAGCAGGCATGAACTACGCTAGCTAGTGTAGTCACTAGTTTTGACATCATTTCCAACTTCTAGAGGGTGAAAACAAAGTCAAAATGCACCAATCTTCAATGCCAATTTACTGCACTCATAATATAGATCATCGAGGACTCAAAACTAGCCACAATTGAACTAGAAAATCACCTACTGGTGTTGACTACACTAGGGCCTATCCTGACTATGCTAGCCAGCGTAGTCCCTAGTTCAGCCTAGCCTAGTCATCAAAGGTGCCATTTTTACCTTCAAATATTCCTAAAACAACTTCATTATATATCCAAACTCTTCTATAAGCCCTATAGACCCACACTATGTCCTACTAAGGTCTAAACCTAGCAACGTTTAGCTATATTTGATCAATTTGACCTTCATTTACCACATTTTTTCCACCCTAACTGATTTGGCTTTGTTTCATGGTGTTTTGACTTATTTTGACATTGCAATGCATGGATGACTCTTAGAGATCATCAATTGACCTCATTCAACTTCTACTCCCTCCAATCTCATTAGATCCACCTTATTCTCTCTCTTGTGGCCTCCATTGATCTTGTTAGCCTTTGGTTCATGTTAGGTGATGTATTTTGACCATAATTTGACACCATGTGACTCACTAAGGCCTAAAATTGGTAAGACCATGGCCCACTAAGGCCTAAAACTGGCAAAATCTAGCCCTGATTGACCAATATTAACCATGTTTTAGCATGTGTTTTACACCTTGATTGATTTAGCCTTGTTTCATTGTGCTTCAACTTATTTTGACCTTGTTTTCAATTGTTAACCTTCATTGTTCAACCTTTGTTTCATTTTTGTTCATTGGAGCATCACTTGGCTGCATTCCACCAAGTGTTCCCATCATTTGTCCTTCATTTGACCTTATGTAGCCTTTGTTTCATTTTATTTGTCTTCACCTACCTCTTGTAGCCTTTGTTGATCTTTTTTGCACCATGTTTGACCATGAAATAGCATGTTTTGGCTTATCCATGCATAGTTGATAGAGTATTTTATATTATTTTGGCATTATTCACTCATTTTACCCAAGTGCCACTTAAGGTGCTTATGGTTGATATGCAGGATTGGAGTATGGATACTTGAAAGTAAATTAGTGTACCATTGAACCTAAGTGGACCTCATGATGAAGTTGAATGATTTATTAACCTTAATTTCCTAGATCTTGAGCCTAAGATTCTTTTCAAACACATAGCATCAATAGAGAAACCTTTAGAATGGCCTAAAAACCTATTCAAAATCTTTGACCTTGAGGCTGGTGACATTACGAAGGACTCTCTAGTTGAGGTTCTTATCACGACACATAGTGATGAGGATAAAACACTAAAATTAAGTCTCTTGCTAGAACCTAAGTAGGATCAAGACATCACCAAGGTCCTCCAACACAATATTAAGGTATTTTCCTAGTCATATGAAGATATGTTGGGTCTTGACCCATGCTTGGTGCAACATAGCATCATACTTGACAATAGTATCAAGCCAATGAAGCAAAAAGTGTCCATCTAGACCATAATGGTGAGGAGAAAACACATCAAACCAAGTTCTTTGCCACTATTTAAACCTACTTAAGACAACATCAAACCCTTATTATACAACATCAAAGCCATCACATAGCCCTAATTACATCTAACATTCACATTTTTGCTCGTAGAGTTGTTTATTATTGATGATAGGTAGGGAGGAATGACCAATGTTAATGACTCTAATGATCTACAATAAGTGAGCCAACATTCTTTTCTCTATCTCTTTTTTGCACAATAAATGGATTGAAAAACTTTGTAACTTCTATAAAGCAAGATGCAGATCCCTTTTGGGTGTATCAATTGTAACCTTCGGTGGTCTTGTTTGTTGATACTTTCATGTAGTCCTATGCATTATATTATGAAAACATGCTCTCTTTGTCTTATTTTGATTATTCTCTTGGAGTTGTGCTTGCAAGATAAATCCTAAAGTCATTGTAAAGGTGCAATTCATTATGGCAGTAAGTCATCATGTGACCTCAATGCACAAGATTTGGTGAATTTATCTTGTTGTACCAAGAGTGCTTGTTTTGTAATCCCATCATTACTCTTCTTAGAACCTAATCCTACAACCTGATTGTGACCTTCATTACCTTAAATGATAATGGTAGCCTATGTTTTGACACTCACACATTATGGTCATTTAAAATCTTCTTCGTCATACTCCACCATCAAGTCTACTAAATGTAACACATCTCATTCAATAGGAAAACCAAATCAAACTTAGCCTTGATAATGAAATCCTATGAAGGCTTCACTCCAAAAAAACAAAGGGAAAGTAAATTTCCAAGAATCTAAATAGTCAACAAGAATCAAAAGATAAACCAATGGCTCCAAACATGTAAGGGAGAAATCTAATGGCCAAAGAAACCTTGGAGTGAGGTGTCGATCCCTCAAGAACATTATTAACTTTCCAACACTTCAAAACACGAAGCATAAAGCCTTAATCGATTGTGCAACATGTCAACACCATATCATAATCATGATGTCAAGCTATGGAACTCATTGTTAATCCTCAAGACCATTTCTTTGTATAATAAATATAACCTACAAATTTTACCACCTCATCATAACTTTATCCCCTTATCGCAATGAACGTTTTGGCATGGTTCAACACTATAGGATTAAGCATGAAGTAGAAATATTAGTGATGGGCTCATAGTGGTGTTTTGTATTCTTTGTTAATGTCTCTCGAGTTAATCCTCCAAAAATCAATAAAGAGGGACTAATGAAACACCACTGAGAAAACACATGTTGTAACTTGTAACCTTCACTACCCAACTTGAGGTACGATCTTATTGTAAATGTAAGGTTTGTGGCCACTAAGCTGCAATCTTGCATAATTTAACTTTTTGGGGCTATAAAATGCCTCATAAGTTGCTATTGCCTCACTTCCCAAGTGGAAAAAGTGATGTTATGTATATATATGGGCTTGGAAAAGATAAAAATGCCTTGGAGATTGCCAAATTTGGCATTTTCATGGGTTTTTTTTGGGATATAGCCTTGACTACACTGAAACTACCTAACCCCATTGTAGATGGTTTTAGGTTTTTACTTTTCTAAAATAACCTAGCGTAGTCACACAAAAATCAACGTAGCTACACACATCGAACGTTGGAGTTGTTGGGTTTTCCATTTTCCTAGGAATGGACAACATAATCATGATAGTTTTTTAATGGTAGTAGCATGGCCACCATAGTCATCATGCATTTTTAGCAGCTATAGTATGGTCAACATAGTCACCATGACTCTAAAAAATTCCAACAAATGTCAACATAATCCTCTAAGGCCAACATAGTTGAGCTAAAGGCTAGCATAGTAACCAAAGTCCATTTACTATTGCTAGTATGTGGATGGGTTTTGATGACTTTGGTGTATCAATACTTACTATAAATGATCAACTATGCTAGAATCATAGCTATTACACTTGCAAATAAACATCAATCTATTAGTAATCATGGTAGAAATTTGCAGCCTTAAATCAACAATCTACAACCTATAAAAGCCAAACTTGAATACCTTAATCAAGTTTTGAAAACATTTTGTTCTATACATTTGCAACATAAAGCATTTTACATTCATTTTGGCATTTGTAAGACTTTTGGAAGTAATTGGCATCTACTTGAGCACTAGAGACTCTCAACATAATCCCATTGCTACCAAAGTCAAACACCATTTTTCATACCATTTCCACGCAAAGTTGCAAATTTGAGCAAAAATCAACAAGATGCATTCAACGGTTAAAGTTGGGAAGTACCTAGATTGTGGAGTTTAACTACAAAACACAACCTTCTAGCTCTAACAAGCTTCAAGATCCATCCAAGCTAGCTTCTTGTGCATTTAAGCACACAATCTGTACTTCTTGAACTTTACACCTTCATTCAATAAATCTTTCAGTTCATCTATACTACAAATTTAGTTTCAAGTTTAATTCTATGTTAATTTATTTTCATTAAAATCTATAATTTCATTCCTATTTACATTTTCTAAGTCCCTAGGTGATTGACCAAACCATCCAAGGTACCTTGGATCTTGTGTCTTGAAGATCCTTAGGATCTAAGGTTAGGTTGTTCCCCCTAGAATTTTTTGGTTTTTATAGCAACTAAATTTTTTAGGAACAATAATATGTTATGTCAATTTTTGGGTATGTCAAAAATCAAATTAAGATAAAATTTTTTTATCTTAAGGATTTTCTAATGACTTTTTTAGTAGATATAATATTAAATTCTTGTAGGAACAAACTGCATTAGATACACTTAATCTTGTACTTTCTTTTCCATTTTTTTGACAAATCCTTTGATTGGTATCTATAGGGATGACTATGTCCCACCACATTGCATCTACAATGATGTATGTAGAGCTATGATATTGTAGCTACAATATTGTAGTAATGATATTGCAACCTCACATAGTAAAGGTTTTATCATACCCCCATGATTAACTCAAAACTCATTCTCAAGTTTAAAAAACGTAGGATAGAGTTCTTTACAAATTTATGAGGTTATATACATACCTTGACATTATGACTTATATACATAACTATCTTTACTATGAATGTTGAATTGTGGTTTGAATGGTGTTTACAAAATTATCATGAAGCGCATGATTGACACATGATAAAAATAAGTTAAAATAAAATAAAACAAACAAAGTCCAATGTAGTCCTTATGTTCCAAGTAGTGGTGGCTCCTCCATCAACTTCATTTCCTTATCATCAAGCTTCTGAAGCTAAGACCTATTGAGTAATGCCTAGAGCTTCTCTTCCTTAGATCTCAGATCATGTACCATTCAAAAAAATTTAGTAATGTTTACTAGAGTTGGTACTTCCCAAGGACACAACTTGGAAAACATCTTGTTGGATTCATAAACTATCTTCATTTCTCTTTAAAATCCCTAGCCATTTTCCTCAATTCTTAATAATCAATCATTCTTCTAGCCAAGTTTGCTAATACATCCTGTTGATTCTAGTAGCTAGCTTTAACCACTTAGGGTTCAAAATTTGCTATGTGAAGCTTCTATTATGCATCCTTTCTACCTATAAACTCCTTCTCATACATTGTGTAAACTATGAACACTTGTTGCTTCAATTCTATTCTAGGCCTACCTTCTATTAACATGGCTAAGTTAGCATATCGAAGATTCACTAACCCCATGTACTTTATCAAATCTTTAATCTATAGGTCTTTATCCTTCTTTTTTAACTTTGTGTACATGGAAAAGACTGTCCAAGATGGACTGCCAATTAAGTATTTGTATTGTGATGGAGTTGATTCTAGCTTTGGCCATCTAGATTTCTTTTTCATTGATTTACTTATACATTCCCACTTAATCTCTAAAGTGTTCCTTTAGCCATTCATGATTCTTAGCCTTATTTTACCATGCATTAATCTCAATGGTTGATTTCTAGCATACAGCACCAACTTCTTCTATGGATAGGAATCTATTTCTTTTGGCCAATTTTCTAACGTCAAGGTTGATCCAAGAAAATTGCTCTCTTAGCTGATGGATGCTCTCTTCTAGCACATTCTTTTATTTCTCTCTGTCTATCAACCTTACATTCTCTACATCAATTCTCTTGTTTTCTTCTTCAAGTGTAGTTAGGACTTTGACATGGGCATATACCACTAAAGCGTTTCATACCACCTTCTCTTTCTCCATCTCCATTTGGGCATACTTGGCCACTAGTTGACCAATCTATTCATTCCTAAATTGATCTAGTTGGTTAGGCACAATGTATTTTGTAGGGTTTTTCCTATCTGCTCTCAATGTGGATAATTTCTTCTATAATATTTGCACTTAGTTTTTAGCATGCTACATTCTAGTTTTAGCCATGACTAGCTTATCCTTAGATGAGATTAGTTTTGAATGAACTATAGTGATTTCACTAGGAATATCAAAGAGATTTTGCATAACTTTTTCTATTTGTAGTAGTTTGTCCAATATATCCTTGTGCTCTACTGAGGTCATTAACATTCTAGCTATAGTTTTTACATCTCTTGCTCCAGTGATATCAGTCGGTGGCATAATGAGAATATTAAAGAATTCTTTTATATGATCAACGATGAATTCAGATACTCATGTTTCATCATAATATTGCATTACTACTACTGTGGCTCCTTCTCTTGTTTCCAACATCACCTATAAAGATGCAATGTTCCTAGATCTTTTTTGTGTTCAATGCTCATCTTCTCCTATTTGCAATGACACTTGACCACTTTCAAGTCCTATTGATATGGCAACATTATTGGAACTATCCTACACTCTATACATGCTTGAGACCTCATGGCTTCCCCAACTTATTATCTCAGCAATCTGCTGCAAATGGCTCATTGAGGATCTATAATCATGTTATGCCAATGGAGCACTTTGTCCTAGTTTATTCATGGCTAGCGTTGATCCTCTAGGTCTTGCTTATTCCATTCCCATGACTGGGATGCTTCCTACCAATGTAGATCCTACTACTTCCTCAATGCTTGCTATCTTCTCTACTTAATCTTTCTTTGGTGGCACTAGTTTAGAAATTTTAGCATAAGAGGGATTTTGGAATTTGTAGGGTACATCATTCATGTAGCCCAATATTCCTTCTTGTCAGCATAATCTTCTAATGAAACAAGGAAATGATAAAGTAAGTTTCATTGTCTTCTTTTCCTCGAATCTTCTTTGTATTTTCAAAAATAGTAGATGAGCTATATCAGCTTGGAATTTCCCCATCAAGATGGCTCTTCCTCTAGTAGCATAGGTGGAAAGTCCATTTAGTCTTTTTTTTCTTTTTGGGAATAGATGATATGTTTCAACCTTGAAGTATATTTTCTTAGCCATGGATAATCCACTATACTCTTTTTTCCTTGTTCCATAGGTTCTCTATATGCATAATTTCCTTACCTTTATGTTGAACCTAGTAAACATTTGGGTAATTTAAGCTCTAACGATTGGAATATTTAGTCCCTTAGCTATTGCTTCAACTAACTATGGCACTATGATCCCCTCTACTTTCACATTAACATCATCTTGTTTATTCTTTTAGACTTGGTAAACTTCTCCCAAGTACCATTCATTATTACTTAAGATGGTGGGTCATAAAGGAGAGGCTTGTAGCTATTCATGAACTTTGGTAAGAGAAGACTCCATAAATAGTCCAAAATTCAATTTTAGTATGACAATTGACACAATGGACCTTTCCTATATGGCTTCAAGATACTCATTGGAGAGTGTAAGATGTTGTCCTTATTCTTAATCAGGCAATGCATCAGCTTCTACATACGTAGATTGTCTTGTTGTAGGTATGGGTTGATGGATGTTGTAGGATTGGGTCTCTTGCTCCATAGGAGAAGTCTGTTCTCAAGTTCTTCCTCTACCTCTTCCCCTAGGTCTTTTCTCTCTTATCTATGAAGGCCCTTCTACTTTGGGTCTTTTTGGAGGCATCTACAATCATGAACAATTTTAAGATTCAACTAGCTCAAAAAAAATCTCTAACAGTTCATAACCCTTCCTCAAATTCTTGGGTTTTGATCAAAATCATACCTTACTATGAAGTTTAGTTCTAATTGGAATTGTAGAGTTAGAAAATTTGTAACTTGGATAAATTTTTCTACAAGAAAACCCCCTTAATTAAAAATTTTTCTAATGTTTACAATAAAATTTATCTTTTATGACCCATCACAATCATTAATTTCTTATTTAAAGTATGTTTGAATGGCTATTTGGAAAGAATCATTAAGTTTATTAGATTCTATTAGGTTAAAATATAATCATTTCTTATTGTTCTTATCCTTTCTTTGTTCTTCTAGGTGTTAGAAAAATTTGATGCAATTTTCACAAACTATACAGAGTATTCTCTTCCATGACTAAGTTGATCACTCTCTAAGCAAAAGAAAAAAAGAATGACTCAAATCAAAGTTGTAGTAAGGAAGATATGCATCTCTAAAGCTTGGAGGTCAAAAAAGAAGCATCAATTCCCTATGTGTGAAAGAGAGAATGAAATTTTTTTTAAAACCTCATGTGCATATGTAGATTTTTTTTGGGGATACATCATAGATATGACAACATGGATGCGATATCGTGGGGGCTCATACATTATATCTACAATATCACCATAAAAATTTTCAAGATTTTGTGTGATTTCTGATGGAAAAATTGGATAAAATGAATGTTCTAGAAGGTATAGAGATGGTCCAATGGGTTCTTAATCATAGGTGATTGATGAGTGGCGAGGTACCCCTACACTCCACCATACGAATATGAGCGTACACGCGGGATCCGGTCGAACTCCGCAGACTAAATGCCTTAACGCCACAAGAAACACTTGGGGTTAATCGTTCGTTGTCTTCCCAGGCTTGCTTGTATGTGTCACGGTGTATGGTTAAGCAAGTCTGAGGTATGTGATTTTTTTGGTATTTTCGGCTTATCTTCTATGCTACCAGGAGAAAGGGTTGAGAAAACTAAACTAACTCTAACTAAGATCTAAGTCTAAATTAACTAGCGTCAGCATCCGTTCCCACTTACCGGACACACCCTGAACTATGCAACTGCAGCTTACCAAACGCTAATCGTTACTGGGATCGCCACACGTAACGCAAGTGCTCGAAGTGGTCGTACTGAGGCACCTATTTAGCCTACGTGTGATAAGCAGCCGATTCCTTAGCCAGCCGTACACACCCGTGGGTGCTCGTAACTAAGTCGTACTTATCACACGATCTAGCCTAGCAATGAGCAGCCGATTCCTCAACTAGCCGTACACATTAGACCCGGGAGTTACCAAGCGCAGAATCCTGGAATACGCTACTGGGTTACCAAGCAGCCAATGCTCGTAATTGAGTCGTACTCATGCATTGCGTCAAGCAGCCGATTCCTTGACTAGCCGTACACGTCCGTAGACGCTCGTAATCAAGTCGTACTTGAACGCACTAGGAAAGCAGTAAATGAAAGCAATAAATGAAACCACGTGCTGCAAGGTTTATCCAATCAAGTTCGTCTTTATTGCCGTACACAACTTGGGTTCAGGTTACAAGCTGCTCGAATAAAGAGCCGTTCACTCTAGGACTCCTACTGCGGGCACATGGGGAAAAATTCTAACTCTGGAGTGATCAATCTGCCAGAGCTTCGCTACACTAGCCAGGATTGGGAAATGAAGGGAGTGCCGCCTCTTATTTATAGATATGGTGGCGGGACACGATATCGCGTACGCGATATCGCAGGGTAAGACGCGATATCGCGGCCCAGTGCAAGTCGCGTCTCATCAGTGATGCTTAAAAGGTAAGAATTTATCATCGAAGTCATGTGAAAGAAAGAGTTTGAGCAAGGTAAGTTGATTAAGTATTGTAGGATGTGGTTGGTTAAAACTGTTGAATGTATGAATAAAGATAAGTTTGTAGGAAAATAACAATGATCGTATAAGTGTTCTAGAGGCACAAGATGATGTGGAATTGATCATCAAGTATGAAACACAAGAGTTATACAGTGGGATTCTCCCCAAAGCAAGCTCCTACCCTTAATGTCCTGGTATAACCATACTTACAAATGTCCATAGGCACTTAAGGAGATGAACATAAAATATATGTATCTTCCAAAAATACACATGTTAGTATTATCTTAATAAGAAAATAATACTATATTATACAAAACCATTAAGTTATGATTGCATATAATAGTAAGGTAAAATGCTAATAATAGGGATTGCAAAAAATGAGACGTAAGGTGTCTTACCATAGGCATAATGAATTCTATGTGTTATGCATGGTTAGAATGATCATTAGCTTTTCCGTCCAAGATCCAAATCAAGTCCATACCACTTACTAATGACATCATATTGTATCATCCCAAGACTAATAACTATAAGACTACCATGGCTACAAAAAATATTAACACTTGTCAATGACATACAACGAAGCAATTTATTAACAACACATTTTATTTTTAAAGGATACTTGACCATTGGACAGAGGAGCACCTTCAGGCCTAAGTAACATGTCTTTCTAGTCCCATAACCAATGGAAGTCTAAGAAATCTTGAAATTTCTAAGAAGTCACTTACCTTTAGGCATGGGTAACATGTCTTTCTAGTGACATGGTAAGGTAGCACTTATTTTAGAATAGACTTTAATTTTTTGTTAAAACTCAAGTAAATTAGACAACTTAGTAGCCAGATAAGACTTATAGTAGTAACCTTAGAAAATCCATAAATTTCCTTGATGTCACACCCTTTTCATTCCCACTTGGTTCTTCACTTTTTAATCTGGGCATAATGATTATTAGTTTATTTTAATTTTATTGTAAAAATAATGTCATTATGTCCATGGTAAGAACCTCTTATTATTGAAAATGACTAGATGGATGACATGGTCTCACTACATATACAATTAGTTCTTTAATGATTTGATAATATAAAGTAAAATTCTCATTGTTTTGACCACATCTTATTTATTTCTTTATACTCTATTAGAAAATCAAAAAATATGTACATGAAAAATAGTAAAAATTACTAAAGAATGAGAAATAGATAAGGAAAAATGTATAAAGAATTTGAAAGATATTCAAGAATGAAAGATGATTAAGAAATGTGGAAAGTATAAAAGAATAGGAATGATATCAAAGAATGTAAAAATTAGTAATAAATGTAAAAAGTATAACAAAAAATTATAAACCAAACAATTATAAAATAAAAATGTTGAAAAGCACTTATCAATTCCTGATTCAAGATAAGGTATCTCCCCCATGACTAAACTCATGGGTGAGTATTCAAAAAATAGACCCTAGATCCACAGGATCATACACTCTAGGTTTCTTATTTATCATCCTTAATAATTTAGATTTTCGCTTATTATCCTATGTAACATTGATGATTATCAAATTTTAATCATTAGGAGACACATATCTTGTTGGACTAGATGATATTCTTATTTTAGATGGTCCAAATATGTTTTAGTATTCATTCTTAATTTTAGGTTTTGAGTTTCCGTGCTCACTACTTGTTCTTAATGTATGGTCATGTTTTAGGATATCCTTCTCTAAGTTTTTGATTTGGGTCATTTTCTTAGTGTAGGATTTGATAAGTGGACTAGATGTTTCCATGCATATTTTGAGTAGTTTCATGTTCCCATTTCTTAACCATTGGGTTTCTTTTGGTTTAGTGGCCATTTTTTCTTTTTATATAAACACTTATTATTCACATTTGTTGTGGGCTAATGTAAGGATCTTGTTGACATTTTGAACTTTTGGTCCATAACTACACCCTTCTTCATTGTAAGTAATGCATGGAATTCATTGCAATTATATGGCTCCTTGTGCATATTCCTTCTAAATTTCCAAGAACAAGTTTGTCATTCCTAACTTAGCATCAATTATGCTAAGCCATGCTCTCCCCATGATGATACGAAAGTCTCTATTATCATTCTTCACATCAATCACCAGAAAATCTACTAAATAAGACCACTCATTAATAGTGGTCACCATGACTTCTACCTATCCCAAAGGAATGGTAACTAATTGATCTGCAAGGTCTAATCTTATGTTGCATTTCTTTAATGATGGTAGGTTCCATGGCTTGTATGTTTCTTGAGATATTAAGTTAACTCCAAAACATGATTCTAGCAGATATTTGCATGATAAATTTCCAGCAATTTGTAAATAAATCATGGGATTTCTAGAATCTATTCTTTTCTTGTAAAGTGCTCCTACTTTTATCCAATTTGACATTGTTTTAGTTAGTATGATAGTTGTAATCTTTTGGTTTGGTTGTTGTGGAAGCACAGTGAATGTAGGAGGCTCGATCATAGAAGGAACTTGATTGGATGAGCCTGTTACTCTACCAACCTTTTTTGAACTTGTCCTAAAGAAAGGAAATTTCTTAGATGTACCTTTAGTATTGTTGATATGATCCTCTTTCTGCATACTCACTACCCTTATTGCACTTTCCTATTGTGGTTGTGTTAGCAATTCTCCTTGCATAATTGGTGGCGGTACTGGTGTTAATGCATTGGGAGCTTGGAAAAAGAAACTAGTTGCTGGTTGAGGTATGTAAGAATTTGGATTCATGCATAAAGTAGTGGGTCTATGGTACTTTGGTGGATAGTAAGAAGAGGAAGTATGAACATAAGTGTTTCTGAGAGAGATTGGACATTATACGTAGTATCCATAGGGAACATGTTGCTTATATGGATATTGTTGCCTTAGTGGTAACATTCCCCATGCTTGTGGTTGTTACCGCTATTGTTGGTATTGCTCTTGCTATTAAGGATAAGCCCAGCTTGAATATTATGATTGCTAGTAGGATTATCTAAAATTACCTTGTAGATAAGATAATTTTCTAGGCATTTGTTTCTTGACAAATCTTAGATTGCGTACATATATCTTGAACTCTTTTAAGTGGGCCATAACAAGGCAACATTCTTTATGATGTTCATATTAGTATACTTTACATCCTTCATCATCATCTGAATTGGAGTCTATTACTTCCTTCACTATAACAACTTTTCCTTTACTTGTGTATTTTTCATGTCTATTGTCTATTTTCTTCTTCTTATCCTTACTTCTATTTACGACTTATTTATTCCTTTCCATAACTATCTTTAGTGCTATAGTAAACTTCTCATCTACAAAATCCTACATTTTCTCTACCTCTGTCGTACTATCATTGACTGATTTCTGGATCGGAAGAGTCTTTCATTGGATCATATCTTCTAGGGTTTCTTCTTCTTATGATTCACATATTCTTATTACTCGGTCTCTATTATATTCTTCTTGCTGATTCTCTTTTCCTTAGCTTTCATTTCTCTTTTACCACTTGGTTTATAAGTTTTTGGATTTGATGATCTATCATCTCAAAAAATCTACCTTGGGCACATAGCCCAAGGATTTCTCTTAACTTGTTCCTTAGCCCATTGATGATATGTCGTAGTTCCTATTGAGAGAATCCATGGCCTAAACACCTATGAAAATAGTACCTACCCATTGCTATGTAAATGGATTCATGTGTCCCTTGTTTCCATACTTGGATCTATTTTCTCAAATTTAACACTATGGAGTAGGTTTGATATTTTTCATTGAAGAATTCTAGCATGGTACTCCATCTTCAAATTGATTACAGTTCTAATAATTT
Organism: Gnetum montanum; assembly: GCA_015680685.1. NCBI lineage: Eukaryota > Viridiplantae > Streptophyta > Gnetopsida > Gnetales > Gnetaceae > Gnetum > Gnetum montanum. The sequence goes on from MNCI01001832.1 coordinate 100,826, forward strand.
GTATGAGCTCTTAGTTTCTTTTATGAATTTTCTAGGAAATAACTTCAACTTTTGCCAATTATATTCCATGTTTTGGAAAGCGCAGGCATCATGGAAGGCCTAAAGATGGTGTTGTGGATCTACATTGTATCTACCTTTAAATTTTAAAATATTATTCATATCTAGTCACTTGATGTGACTATCCCTTACATGCTTGGTGGAAATGTACATAGACTCCCTAATATTGATCATGTTATGAGTGGCCAACAAGGGTTCTTCATAGTCTTCAGGTTCATAAGATCTATTGTAGTGATGATCCCTTCAATTCTCATGATGCTTTTTCACTTCATGTTTGATTCTTTCTACCCTTTTGTCATGATTATCTTCCTCTTCATCAAGATGCCTTCTTCTCTGTGCATGTCTCTCATGGTCTCTTCTTCTTCATCCATCATGATCCCTTATTCTTCATTCTCTCTTGCCATAATCTATAGATGAATGTGAGGAAGAAGATGAAGGAGTTGAAGAATGGTGCTAGTTAGTTTTCCTTCAATGACTCCTTGATTCATCTCTTTTGGATTCATTGGAGGTCTTAGGCCTTGAATTTATCCTTAGTTTAGAGTCCTCCTTATTCCTTCCTAGGGTTTCTGCAAGAATTAAATGTAGTTTTAATTTAATAGGATCTTCAATGTGGATGATTAGTGTTTGGGAATTAGACCAATGAGTTTGGTAACATTTCTCATTTTGGAATACAACATCTTTCTTTTCTTCTAGGACAACTATTTGAGGTGCTTTCTTTCATTTGTCATGTTCATACCTTGTCTTCATGATGGCATCCCTTCTTGCCTAATCCTCTATTGGCTAGTATGAAATAGTCATATTTTTAGTGACTTGATAGCCTTCTTGCACATGGCCAAGGTTTGACCTCATAAGAATTACATGAAGCATTGATGATGCTGAACATTCAAGTATTAAGACAATGTTACCTTGCAAATCTCTCCATCTAAGCTGTTCATCCTAGTGAAAAATTAATATAAAATTAAGATAATAAGGATTAGTATGAGCATAGGAAATCCTAGTTTGCATTAGTGCATTCCAATATTCTTCATTGTAATCCTTGTCATGTCTTTCAGTAAAATCAATAGTAGGTGGAGATTTTCTTTAGTGGTAGAAGCAATGTTAATTGTTTTGATACTTAAGTATGTATGTTTGAGAAATTCTTCTAAGTATGAAAGATGTGCTTTGTGTTTCTTGATATAATGAACTTTGTAAAATCAATTAACTAGCAAACATTGACACATACCTAGCAATGGCACTAATGATGAGCAATTGGGTATTTCAACACTCAATCATACAAGTGACAAGTGTTCACATGTGACTAGATTGTAATCCATGGATGGGAAATGTAAGTATACTAGTAGTTGATGTTAGGTTTGTCATCGTTGTCTTCCCACTTAGAGTTAGTGAGGTGCAAATCATACAGTTTAACTCTTAGTAAGGTATATGATGTACTAATGTTGTTCGATTCGAAATATACTAAGTGCCAACATAGTAAAAATGATTATAAATTCTAAGTGCAGTAAAAATGTAAATCTATTTTATCTTATTGGCAATAAGAATTCATTCTTAGTTTTCTATACACAGCCTAGGCTAATGCAACTATTACTAGGATTACCAAATAACTTTACTACTGAGTGAATCAAGCAAAGTCACTACTTGGTTACGAAACAGTTACACTTCACACTCAAAATAAGTTGTACTTATTTTGCCTCACTAATAGACATTGGAAAAGTAAAGGACTTAGCAAAAATAAATCACTTAGTAAATGTAAATAAGATGGAAAAGTAAAATTATGCTAAGTGAATTGCTACAATGATGAAAAACAATCTTGATCTTTATTATCATCCATGAATTATATCCAAGAATAATCCACTCGAATAAAGATTTCGTACAACTATAATTCACCACACTGTGGTATTAACTTTAACTCTAAATCACAAAAACAAATTGCAAGAATTTCACTAAGTATCAACAAAAAGTTATTTTTTCAACACAATGGTGGATTGGTATTTATAGATATGACCATGGCTAACTATACTGCATCTATGATGATGGATGCAGATCTACGATATCATAACTATGGTATCGTAGATACAATATTTTAGGCTTGCATTATAAAGGTTTTATCAACTTCTATACAATATACATCAAGTGTATCTTGTATAAGGGACTTATTATTATCTTTATACCTACATTGATGATGCCTTATGTTTTTTCCTTAGCTACCTTCATTCCAAGCCTACATCGAGTAAATTTTATATGCTATGCTTAACAACCTACAATGCAAAAGCAAAGTAAATTTTATTGCTTGCAATGATGACTCTTTTATTTTACTATTATTTCCTTCCATTTTTATGTTTCCTTTTCTACTACGTTAGAGCTTTATATTTGCTCTTGTAATTCCTATAATTCTCTTAACTATTCATAAATGGGTTAAGACAAATGATGATCATGATCAATCATTTTTTTTACTAATTTATTTCCTAAACTAAGGATTCCTTTTTAAGGACACTCTTTTATTAGTTCCTTCTACTTTTGTTTCATTAGGATCTTGTTAGATAATGTTACTTTCAAGGGTTTTCAAGCAACTTGTATAAATTTTATGTTCTTATGTATATATATATATATATATATATTGTAAAGAACAAAACAATGTATTCATTGCTTGATTCATGCCTTCAAATTTGATTATCCTCTTAAGATACCATTACACATTTCACTTTGTATAAAATGGGAAAATTAAAATTTTTCCTACATGGTTGAAGTGTTGAGCCAAAATTTATCCTTCCAAGGAAAATGAGTAGAGACCTTGAATATTTGTCCTTGATTGTAGGCATCCTTCAGAAGTCATTTTTTGTATAAAAATATCATTATTTAAATATTGATTATCTTATAAATTAATCATCATCAAGATTGATTTCAGCATATTACCTTTCCCTTCGCAAGCCATGCTAAAATCTAAAGAATGCATGAAGACTTTATATGTCAATAAAAAATGTTCACATTAATACCTTTAATGTAGGAAAATTTAAATTGCATTAAGATTATATCAATAATCCATGAAAAAATAGTTTTAATAAATTTAGGATTATTGTCTTAAATATTCAATATTGTTTACTAATACCTTTAGATAAATATAACAATATAATCCAAATTTATGAGTGTTTTATCATCTCAAAAAATAAACTAATAACAAAAGTAGAAAATACTATACACCATACAATTAAGAAGGTTGTTATCACAGTGTCACTCAAAGTTCTATTTAAACCTTATATATTATGATGTTTAACACTTCCACCAGGAGAAAACAACTCTTGTCATAGCAAGAAATGTTGATTTAATTTCTCAAAAATTGCTTAAAAATCATTTACAATATATATATCAAATAGGATTAGGATTCAGCTGTTGTCTTTCACAAGTAACTTCAAACTTTGAATGAAATAGAAAGCCAAGTCTAAATTGATCATCCTTGTTTTGTCATAATGTTCAATTCAATGTTGGCCTTTGTTGTCTTTGGTATAAGGCTTTCCTTGTAGCACTCCATTCCATGTTGAACTCTATTATTTTTGTTTCATAATCTTTTCAGATTCACATCAATAATAATGCCTCTATTTTGTTCATCAACTTTAGGAGTAACTTTTATATTTAAAAATAACAAAAGTACATTCAAATTTCTCTTTTGTTACTTCTATATTGAAAATTTATGTAGGTGGTAACTGAAATCACAAACATATTAGAATGTGATTAATTTTATATTCAAGATATAAATAACAATTAACAAATAAAGGATTATTTTCATTTACAATAATATGTAATAAACCACTTAGTTCTCAATTTCATTTTCCATAACTAGAATCACTTACCTAGTAGATTTATAACACCAAAATGGATAGGTAAGATACTATCTTTAAATATAATTCAGAATGGAAAAGCAAGGTAAACCTATAAAATAAAATGAAAGCGGTAGATATTACCCAAAAATGGAGGGTGTTGGAACCCAAAATAATTGACACATAAGTATACCCCAAGATTTATAGAAGTTTATAACTCAATGCTACCTAGTAGAATCTGACCTATGACTTGGGGTTACTAGGCTAAGACCCGCACCACTAGGCTGACACCTCATTAACATTATTAAAAAATGATATAATTAGAGGGCAAAAGAAATCAAATAAATTTCAATTTTATAAAAACTTAAAACAAACATTAAAATACCTACATTAGAAGAATTTGTCTTAAGATAATTTCTTTGCATGTAGTTCCCTTAATAAGATATTCGAGTATGTCTTAAAATTGCACAATATCTTTGATGTCCCCTTCCAAAATGTCACAAGACAAGTGGCACTATGTAGATTTCTAAAATTGACAGCTTGTGCACATGATACCATTTTTGAATTTTATCTTGAACTGTAACCTTTGTAGATGTAGAAAGCTTTTGGGTGGCAACAACCCTCTTTAGCAGACTTACAAGGGCTCAAGTCCTATTGTGAGGTTTGTTCATTCATCAACTCCAATTCTTCTTTCTTGTGCACTTTCCTATGTTTTAAGGAGACACATACTCAGTCAAAGGATCATCTTCTTCCAATTTTCTATTAGGCCCCAAATGAATTACCTCAACCTCTAAGATCTTGTATAAATGAACTTTAGTATTCTTTCAAGGATTCCTTGGAAAAAGGAACTTTAGTGTTATACCATGATCAACAATCTCCTCTTCCACATAAGCATATAATTGTTTGATGTATTGCAATGAAGAATTTTGTTGTTATGGAGATAAAAGGTAAATAAAGCATATGAAGAAATTTAAAAATAGGAGTTAAACTAATATTTGATGTAATGCTACATTTGAGCTTTTCCTTATGTAATCTAAGTATAAATCATCAACCCCTCAAAAATGGAGAGGTTATGAAAACCAAAACTTTCAAGCAAAATTGAAATCTTCCATGCAAAAAAGAAAAATCATGAAAGAGTATTTAGAAACCATTTTTATTTATAAAAAAGAAATGGACAATCTATAAGAAAACTGTTAGAAATAGCAATGTCTTGAAGTGCTAAAAAGGATTGAGATCACCTACAAGATGAACTCTAAGTAAAGATCTAGATGACTTTAGAAAGATCTAATCCAAAGATAACTTACTATGATTGAAAGAAAGTTTGGAAGCTCCACCTAAGCTAGAGAAGAATGGAAGATTATAGAAGAGTTAAGAAAGCTATGAGATATCTCAAGATAAACTTAGAAATAGCTTGCTTGTTGTACAACAAACTACTTATAGTAAAGATAATGGAATTACATTGCCTCATCATTTGCCACGGTTTGTCAAAGGTTTAGGAATCACTTTCTTTTTTATTATTTTTGTCACAATGACTTTTGATGTGAATGATTTTCTATTAAATATTTATCCTTTGTTTTGTTGATTGCTTTGTCATATAATAAATAATTAATGCAAGTTTTACAATGGTTAACACCAGAATAAAAACTAATAAAGGACACATAGCAGTGCCAAGATCTTCAATTGTTGCGATCCTCAATTTGGTTCACAACTGAAATGCAAAAAATGGTAACAGCGCAATGTTGTAGAAATCAGAAAAAAAAAAATGTAGCCTGGAAACTAAATCTAAACCACCGCAGGCCGGCTCGTTCGTTACCCACCGCAGGCAGATACTACCATCGATCGGACGGAGCGGAACAATTAGAGGAAGAAGTGAATAGAAATGCACTATATATTTCTTCGTGCAAGTTTTACGATCCTCAACATGGATATGGAAAATGAAAGATACACGCACCAATGTCATCTTTGATCTTCAATTGGGCTTGCAATTGAAATGTAATGCAGCAGGGTAACAGCTATGCAATTAGAAACCCCTGTGCAGCAATAAAACAGCTATGGCAATAAAAATTAGAAAAGAGAAACATGGCGTTTTTTTTTGCAGGAAGCATGGTGTTTTTTCCTTCTTTTTACCGATTTTTATCCAAGACATGCATCCAAACAATACGTGGCCTCCATGATGCTCATGATGTAGCTGCCATGGCAAAGGATGAGAACGCACAAGGGGATAACGCACGGCGGAACGCCAAGCTGTAAAAAAAGTTAATGTTTTCATCCGATGCTGCCGGAATTTAACCGCCCACAGCTAGTATCATAGCTTCAGAAAAAGAAAATAATAAAAATGACTATTCAAAATATTGGAAAAAATATAGATTTTATTTTTGATACAGTAGAAAAAATCTATCTATTGAAAACGTTTAAGCTTAAGATAAACATCCTTTGAGTAAATAATCTCCGTAAAAAGGCTCTACAATTTCAAAAATTTGTAATAAAAGAAGGTTTTAAACCACTCCTCTCACCTGAATGATCCTCGAAAAAAATGCGTATGCTAAAAATACTTTGGCCAAAGAGTAAAGACCAAAACTATGCTTGAAAACGTTAAACCTTCCAAACCTTTGCTCTGAACAGTGAAACACTGGAGTTCTAAAATGGAATCCTAGAACTTTCTGGGAGGAAAACTCGCTTTGATTGATGCAACGATTTTCTTGGTTCGTGTTTTTCTACAGTCAGTTTAAAACTTTTTGGTTGTTTCTGCAGTGGAAATCAGTGGGTTGGCCAGCACTGCGAGGGGCATCGGACGAAAAATGTAAAAAGATATTAGCCCATACCATCGACACGCTCTTACGAGTTTCGACCATGTTAAAAGGTTCCAAACAAGTAGGGCCCAATAGCCACTGAGCCCAACAATAATGGGCATTCATAAAAATTTAACGATGGATAAGCGTCACTGCAACAGGTACACAATCCAGTTCCAGCACTGAGCCCAACAATAATGGGTATTCATACAAATCTAACGATGAATAAGCGTAGCCGCAACAGGTACACAACCCAGTCACGCAACCCATGTTTCCGCCTCCCACGTTTCCGCCTCCCACGCGCCCATTAAATGCCGCCAATCACGGAGACGCAATCGGCTTCGGTTTGCGTTTTCACACGACGAACACGAAAAATGCCATCGCTCTCTGCAAGGAAGGAAGAAACGAACGAACGAACGAACTAGTCAGTCAAAAGCGTGGCCACTGAAGAGGTGGAAGCGGTGCACGTCGAGCACGATCTGGCGAACGGAGGCCACGACGCCGAGCGCGCCGACGCAGGAGAAGACGCACATGATGGCCACATTGACGCAGTACACGGCGCTGTTGCGCGGGGGGAGGAGCGCCATGTTGTACAGCAGCATGGGCAGCACGAAGTCCAGAGGAATGAAGCCGAGGGAGCCCACGAGCGCGTTCACGTCGCCGAAGAAGGGCAGCATGGCGGCCAACACGGCGCACAGCGCCACATACGCGCCCCGCAAGGCCACCCGCGCCAGCACATTCCGCCACGCCATGACGCCGAGCCGTGCGTCGGCGGCGCGCTTCTCCATGATGTCGTAGGCCACCTGCGAGTACACCAGCGCTATGGCCAGCAGCTGCACCAGAATGCACGCCACCGCAAGTCCCAGCAGCCACTGTGGCGCCAGCGCCGGGCCGGAATCCGGCGCCAGCGATTTCAGAATGTTGGCGTCCGCGGCGTTGCCGAGCGCCCAGTAGCCCGACGCCGCCACCGAGTAAAACGTCGCGGCCACCACCGCGTAGCACATGCCCAGCGCCTTCAGCATCTTGCCCTGCGCCGGGGCCGCCAGCGTTGCCTGGATTTCCGGCAGGATCCCGTTGCCCAGAATGGTGCCCAGAATCGAGAGCGCACTGAAGGCGTTCAGCATTCGGATGCCCCCCGTTTTCCCCTTGAGCGAGTAGTCCTTGGGCGGCGCCCGCGCCGACTTCCCCGCCATCACGCACGCCGCCACTATGCAGAAGCTGTACGTCACGCTCAGCAGCAGCGAGGCCAGGTTTATGTAGCGCAGCGAGTGGAACGACGGCAGCTGCGACAGGATCATCATCACCCCCGCCACCATTGCTATGAAGTGGTACAGCTTCAGCTCCCCGTTGCTCACCACGTTATCGTACAGTATCTGCAACGCACATGACCAGAATTATTGTCCGGGCCGTCCGTTGGAGGCAGAATTGGGATGAAAATACTAGAGATAATCGGGTTTCAGGTGACCTGTAGGCACTCCGCGGCCAGCAGAATACAGCCTATGCCGACGCCCATGTTGATAACCGTCTGCACCGACACCACGAAGTAAAACATCCGACCTGAACCTGCATTCACGCGGCGGCAGCCCCCAAATCCGTGCGTTAGTCAATTTTTCATTAAAAAGTCTGCCATTAAAGACAGCGAATTCGAAGAGTCCGTGACAAATATTGGTGGTATACAACATGAATTTTATATGAAAAAACTATAGTATTAAAAATCGGTCTGTTTGACTCAATCAGATTTGCATAAATCGTCATACAGCGATTTATTGGAATTCTGTCCGAACCAACGCTTTCCGGAAACGGAAATTTACCGGTTATCACGCAATACTTCATCCTAAAGATTTCATTATGCAAAGAAACACCTGTACGGCTGCACTGGAAGCCCTCAGTTTCCCCCTCAAGGTACCTCCACTAGTTCCTTTGTCAACAAATCCCCGGAAGTTTGGGTTTTAATTAACCCCCAAGAAAAAATAGTTAATGGAATTTCTTTCATCTTCGCATTCAGGGCAAACTGCCGAGATAGTTGCGAGATGTGCTGGCAGATAAACTCCCGAAAACGTTGCGAGCCGTGATAGTTGATAGCTCTACAGACTGTTTAAAAAAAGGTCAGGGTCATCACTCTACACTCAGACCATGCTTGAGATAAACTGATATTTCCGGTCCACCCTGCCGAACTTGCTGGTCTATTTTCTGCTGAAAATATATGCTTTGATACAGTTCAATATTTCCCGTTCGGAGTGCTCGACGATGACGAACTCGTAGATAAAATAGACGGCCACTATGCCCAAAAGCCCGGAGTGCTCGACCTCCAAGATAAAATAGACTGGCAGTATGCCCAAAAGACCCGCTGCAATATGCTGAGGTGTAATTACTTCGTAGGGAGGGTTAAATTCCTGAGCCCCGAACGTGGATTTGCCGTTGTATTATTCAAATCAGTTCAGATGAGCTCAGAATTCCAGGGCCATATAGCTTTTGTGGAAGCTTGGATGAATGTAGGAAAAGCTGATCTTTAAGATTAAATCTAGGTCTTACCAATAAATAATCACTTCATCATGTCTGTCATAATTACACATTTTGAAATTTCATTACGTCCCTAGACCTTCTGAAACAATATAAATACACATGCTGTAAATTTTGAAAAAATCCTTAAGAAAACTACCGGTATTCTTACTAAGATTTGCAATAAATCAGCCATCTATCAACCGCTGAGATGGATGAACACATACCCATTTTCATACTGGGTTGAAGGGTCGCGTAACAGTCACAGTTTGCAGACGAAAAAACGAGGAGTACCGTGCATTGGTTGAATAAAAAAAATGAAAGAGATTGCAGGTAGGTGGACAATGGAGAAAGCCTACCAAGAACGTCAGCGGCGAGCTCACGGAAGCGGATATGGCGACGGCCCTGGGATTCGCAATGGTCGAGAACGCGAGACATGAGAAAGTAGGCGTACAGAGTAACAGCAGCGGCGACTGTGAGCGCTACGAAGCCAGGCGCCCAACCTAAGGCAGCCATGGCGTACGGCAGCGACACAAGCGTTGGTCCTACGATGGCCGTTGTGAGGTGAAAGCCGGCGTGCCACCATTTTCCCTTTCCCTGCAACACGAAAGCAGCCCCCGCGTCTCCCTGCGCCTCCTCCTCCTCCACCATTACCAGCCGCTGCCCTGTTTCTGCCTCCGTCATCGCCCCGCCTTTTTCCATGGCAGGCAGTTTCTCAGCGTCGCCGTTGTGCGCCATCGAAATCAAAAGCTATATCTTCCTGCAGCACCTCATAAATATGAAACGGAAAATTCAGTCGTGGCCATGGAAACATCGTCTTGTATTTGCTCAAATGTCAAGAGTCTGCTGTTCTGCAGTTTGCTATCCGTAATATACTTGACTAGCGGCACTAACTAATGATCCGGTGAAACTTGCAAAATCCACGCAGTTTGCCATCGGTAATACTACTTAACAAGCGGCGCAAACTAGCGATTGGGTCAAGTTTTCCAAATTCAAGAGAGAATGCCTAAACTTCATATCAAATCAGAGTCAAAAAGTCTGCGAGTAATTTTATTGCAGTATGGTCTGCGTTCAAAGTTCATACATGTCGTGGGGGTTGATGCTAGAGTAGACTGCACGTGTACGTACAGTGCACGCATTTAACGCCAGCAAAAACAAATATTACCACTTCCATATTGCTGCAGGTAAACACGAGCTCATGCGAAGTCCGATGCCCAGGCGGCCAGGCCCAAGCTACAAGTGTAAAGAAAGATTGCTGGAACAGATTACATGGCCCTGATTTTGCGATTCTAGGCTGGATCCGCAGGCAGTGCCGCGCTGTTGTGTGTCTTGAAGCCGCTTTTCCTCCCTTTTTGTTAGCAGGCCTTGCTGTTACGGCCCAAGTGCTTCTTGCATTACTGCTTTTTCTGGGATTCCATTCGTTCAATAGTTGTTGTTGGCAAAGCCTTTTCGTAAAGAACTCTGCGGCTCTGGTATTCTGGTTAAGAAAAGAATCCTGTCATCATTAGGTTGACGTGTTTTTTATGAAAAAGAAAACTCTGCAAAATAAAAGACCAAAGAAAAAGAAAAGCTTGAAAAGAAGGTAGAGGACCAAGTACATGTATATAAATTAGACGGGGCGACTTCGAAGTTGCAGATCCGGATCCGGCCTCGGCCTGCAACACGATCGAGCACGATCGAGGAGCGAAGAATGAGTCCACCCATCTTATTATGGGGGGTTGTTAAGGTGAGCTACAAGCTGGAGAAGAAAAATAATAACCAAAACCTTAACAGAGCCCAATGACCACCCATCTTATTATGAATTACATGACCACCCATCTTATTATGAATTACATGAATTACATGAACATGCATTGGGCCCTTTCAAAGGTCGGGCGAGGTGATTTGTACAGATTTGGGGGTTGTTAAGGTGAGCTACAAGCCGGAGAAGAAAAATAAAAACCAAAACCTTAACAGAGCCCAATATTGCAAGATGACCCCCAGTCACCTGCAACAAGACAAAAGCTTATGGCACCCCCGGGACGACAGCTGAAAAAAGAGACCAATACAACTAATTCAAAATTTAGAAAAAGGTAATATTAGTGATAAAGCCTAGTTCTCGACATTGAAGTTGAACATTACTAGCAATAGAGCATTTCATACCGTAGTCAAATTCATTGTAGTTTGTGTTGTGATACCAAGCATCTAGGCGACATTTCCAAATAAAGAAGATAATCTCGAATAAGAGGATTTTCCAGGCTTTTTGAAGGTGACGCTTAACACAATCATCTTGATTTGTACAGATTTGGTTACAGTCTACGAGCGCTGTTTATATAGAAAGCGTTGGAAATATATAGAAAGGCCTGAAAATATACAATCAGGTATGGTTCCCAGCCTGTATTATGCGTTTTATTTTTTCACAAAATGGTAAGAAAATAAGTTGTTTTTAGCATGTGGCTTGTAGTCTCCAAGTATTAGGTAAGGCAGCAAGAAGATATGTGTGAAAGGTGTCTTCTGTGTAGGGATAAAGTATGTTAATATTCGTGTATATCGAAGGTCTGAGTAGCTGCGAGAGACTGCCGTGTGTGAAAAAATAGAATGATAGAAAATATGGATGAAAATAACTGCATTAGGATAAAAATATCCTAATTTTCATCTATATCTACGTTTTGACAAACTCTGAAAGGCGGTCGCGTGTGGAAAAAATTATCGCGTTGACTTTGATTAAACAAATGGATGCCGTTGCGATACCGTGTTATGTGATATTATTTTGAGTTCTTTGACACACTCAAATGGATACTGTTGCATTTTTGGCAGGTTCGCCGGACGCCATTACTCCACACGGACGGAAAGTAGACAAAGTAGGTCGATTCTGGATTTATGCGCGGGCCCTGCGGTCATTAGGCTGGGCCAGTAATAGCATACCTTATGACCGGATTTTTAGTTACATGTCTCCCGACTTTCTTAGAGACGGGACTCTTAATATTAAAGGACTTATGGGACCCTTACGTATATATGATACATCTGTATGAAACTAATGAAAGTATTACCATGGAAAGAGACATTAGGGCTGAATTTGAGCCTTGCACGTTGGAGGACGAACTTTAAGGTGGAGCATGTTTGATGTTCCAGGTCACATGGTCGTATCTCTCTCACTAAAATAATTTGCAAAGTGTATTGATGGAGATGGTCTTTGGATGACTTATGCTAAGAATAATAATAGTTGATTTTCTAATAATTTTCTTCATTGTTTTCTCTTTTCTCATGTCATTTCTATTCTTGTTTCTCAAGTTCTTAAATAAATTTGAAAGACATAGTGCAAGCTTAGCAGGTATTGGAATTACAACCATATTACTAAAAATATGCTTAAGCAAATTAGCCCATGGTGACTTTAATAAAGGGACCTGGGCTACTAATTCATCTAGATTATGTACTGTTAAAGCAAATTTGGTATCACTATAGTTTCTTGTCTACTTATGCATGATAGATGGATTGCATGGAAAAAGGCTTCTAGCCTTTATGGTTTGAATAGAGAGAAAAAAAGTTTTTGAAAAATTAATTTTTGATGTTGAGAATTTATTTACAATTGACAATAGTTTGCATCAAGCTTTTCTAGACATTTTTTGGAGGGATGGCAACTCAGTTTTTCCTTTTGACTCCAAATTTGCATATGATACCACCACACTTTTTGGAAGGATGGCAACTCAATTTTTCCTTTATAACAAATTCAATGAGGCTTTGAAAATGTGGTTACCACCACACTATTGGATGAGGAAAATGGAAGATATTTGGAGAGTTTTAACCTTTCCAAAAAAATTGTATTTTTTTTTGGGTGTCTTATTCATCAAGGTCTTCCTATTGGCACTCATCCTTGACATATGGGAATTGTTTCTCCTCAATATCCTCTTTGTGAAAGTGAAGACTCATTTTCTTATGTTTTTATTTTTATTTTTTATTTTTTAGAACATCTTGTTGCACACCATGCTTGAAAATGGACATCTAGAATTTGTAACAACTTTCAACCAAATATCAACAATATCATTCTTAGTGTTCAACCTACTTGGTCTACTTCCTTTTTCTACATTTGGAAATGCCTTAGGCCACTTGTTCTCTATTCTATTTAGAAGCTTTAATGTGCAATTAGGTTTCAGCAACAAGAGCATAACTATGTCATTTCTTCAAAAGTTAAATATTTGATTCTTAAAGGTGTTGCTTTTCAATTACAACTTCAAGCAAAAAAACCTTCCAGTATTACTATTATTATTATCTGTTTTTATTTTAGAAGGTTTAAGGATGTGAAGTTGTCAACTTATATTGGTTTTTGTTTATTTTTTTTCTTATTGAAGCTTTTTTTATCTTTAAAAAGAGAGTTTTCTCCTTCATTTTATAAGAAGCTCTTTAGTAGAAAGTGAAAATTCATGAGTGCTTCCAAATAAGGGCAAGCTATGATCTTTTTACTACCCTAGAGAGAATTTTGTAGGATTGGTTAAAATGATGAAAATCTAAAAAGACATCTCAAAACCATTGGAATCCTCTAAATTCTTTCTTTGTTGATCTATTGTACTTTGAATTTTTTTAATATTATTATTCATTTTTTTGGTTTGACACTCCCTCTCCCTCCCAACAAAAAATATCATATCAAACAAAAACTCTCTACATCGTCACATGGAAAATTTCACATTGGAGTTTTTGGGTTTAGTTTTGAAGTAGTGATGAAAAATATGCAATGTCTTCATGTCATCTATAAAATTCACAACTTCCAATGTAATAACAATTACGAACTTCAATTAACATCTCCAAGCCACAACTCTACCTAGGCTTATACTATAACTTCTACAAAGAACTATCTTAGGTACTATAAAGAGTCATTTTATTAGTTGAAGCTCACTTTTATGTTCATGTGACTCGGCCATCCATGTGTGTAAGTAATGCTTACCATCAAAATACTTACTTGTAGGTTTAAGTATAGTCTCAATGCAACATTGAAAAGTTATTATAAGTGGATGAGGTGTTAGCATAATAGTAAAACTCTTGATTTGATAACTATAAGTAATGGGTTATTGGATATAACTCTTTGATTTTATATATGTTAAACACCAAAAATAAAAGTTATCACGAGAACTTGAACTAGCTAAATCATTTATGAATTGTTTATATTTCTACTATACTACTACCTATTGACCTTTTGGTATGTCAAAACCTTAAGGAAAATGGAGAATATAGAATGTATGTGTGTGATTGTGATTCTGTAGGGCATGAATAAGAAATTCACAAAGAAATTTGAGAACTCAAGCAAATGAAATATATGTTAAGATGTCAAAATGAAGACTACATGAGCAAGATGAGAGCATGGATGAAAACGAAGTCTACAAATCAAATGAAGATGCTTCGAGGACTATCAAGAAGACAAATTGAAAAGAGAATGCCTCAAATTTCAAAGTTTAAAAGTTGAGTATATGTCTTCAAAAAATAGCAGACATCTATCTTCCACAATTGATGTTTCACTTTCCAAGTAGATGTCTCTCCTGCATTAAGGGTAATCTCATATAGAGGTCTAAACTTCAAAGTAGATGTCTACACTAGCCATTTGGTAGTTGTTGCATGAATTCTAAGGAGTTTGCAAAAACTTTGAGGCTATAAGATGATGTCAAAATCTTGGCAATTATGCAAGCACTGTAAACATAAAATTCTTCATTGTTTATTCTAAGCAACTCTATTCTTGCTTTTCATTGTAACATCATTTACTTGATTGTAATTGTACTAAGCTTCAAGTACAAGGATTTGTAGATTTAATTGCACACTTTCCTTATTTTTTTCAAATCTTTCTTCTTTCTTCTAGCCCTATGAGGTTGATGTGCTTCTTGTATGAAGACATTTTTATTGAGCTTGTCAAGATCCTACGGGATTAAGTGGTTTTGTGGCATCAAAACACTTCGAAGCGGAGCTCAATTTTGTAAAGGTTGTGGGATCCTCTAAACTACATTTTGAGCTCATTCGGACCTTGCAAAGTTGAGTGGTTTCATAGCAATGAAACACTCTAAAGTGAAGCTCAAAGCTTGTATAGGGAGTAATGCCCTTCAAACCACATTTTTTTTGTAGAAACAAACTTTGAAGGTATGCACAAATTCCACCCTTCAAGTGTGGGTGTACCCAAGTTGGGGAACCACCTAAAATCTGGTATGTTTTTGTGGTTGGTGCATTTTCAATAGGAGAACTTATTTATCCCTCCTTCTAAGTTCTCAATTCACAAGTGGTATCAAAGATCGATAATTTCACTTAGATAATGCAACATGAACATGGAAGGGGCAACTAATATGAGATCATTAGCAACTGTCAGATTCAATTGGATAAATAGACTAATATGCTTCATAAAATTCTTGAAGAGTTACATTCAACTCCTCTACTACATTAGTAAACATAAAATTTCTATTTCCTCTTCTACTTTCAATTGGATATGTATTAGAAGAGGTCATATGGCCTCTAAAAGAGATTGTAACTGTAGGTCCAGTAACATCTATAACAATTTGGATAATGATGAATCATCATTTGGCTAAGATATCATAGATGCTATATTGCTGATGCTACATCACATCTGCATTGTAGCATCCTTGTCGATGCATCTCAATTGGCTACTACATCACAGATACTACATCACATCTGCTATAACTTAGCTATGTCAATGCATCCTCGTTGACGCATGGGTTGACACATTGACACATATGCATTGATGCAATCTCTATCTTCACCTATAAATATGTGAGTACCCACTGTGTATTTGACATCTTTCAGTCATTTTAGTAGCTAAACTCTTGCAGTTTCATTTCATGATTTTAGTAAACAATCAGTGAGTGACCGCAGTGTGAATTTGAGTGAGTTGTATGACATCTTATTTGAGTGGCATTATACGTGGACATAATCCATGAATAACAATAAGACCAAGATTGATTCATATTCATTACAGTAATGTAACTTAGATTAGATTTACTTTCCATGCAATTTACTTTTCATTTACTTAGTTAATATTTACATTTTCACACATATTAATCAATTGGCAAAATAAGTGCGACTAGCTTCAACCATGAACATGTATTTGCTTGGTAATCCCAGTAGTATTATTGCTTAGCTTGCCCAGTAGTGTAATGCTTAGTAATCCCAGTAGTGGATACATGGGTTCAGGACATGTACAACAAACTGGGAATGGACACTCATCATCCATAGGCTATTTTAACATTTATCTTCCTGTTTTAAATTAGATTAAATAATTAATTTCTCTATTATTGTTAAGATTAGCATAAGGTAAAAATAACATCAACCATCATATGCCTCACGTTGGACTAAATCATATGTGACAAAGCTACCAATAGTCCAAGTGGAAGACAATGTCCAGTGATCAACACTTAACAATTTAGATGCCACAACTAGTTCCATCCATGGAATTCAAACAAATTACACATGAATGCTCATGATTCATATGGTCAGGCATAGGGGACACCCACCGCTCATCATTGGCACTATTGCCAGGGATGGTGCTAGTTATCTAGATTAGTTATATTATAAAAAATCATTGTAAAAGTAATAACGATTTATCTTTCAAAAAATATTAATATTTAAAGTCACACACGCTATCAAATAAAATCATGTCTTCTTTCTATAGAACCAAGAATGCATCACATGATGAAAAGACTCATAGGAGAAATGATAAGATTTGTACTAAAGAGAATTGGAGTGAAAAACCTCAAGCAAGGGTTTCATATGCTCATTTAGATCCTTACTACACTCAAAGACTATGTTCAACTAACATAAGCAATCTTAGAAGTGATGGAGTAATTCCTAGAACAAGGAGGTCCTAAAGGCCTAGAACCACCTCCAAACCTAGAAGAGATAAATCAAGGGATTACATAAAAAGATATAGCATCCATGGAAATTCTTCGATTTCACCATCTTTCTCTTTGTCTTCCATGTCTAGTTCTAATGAAGATGAATGAGGTATAAAGATAGAGCTCCACTAAAGGGTCAAGATGGAGATAAAAATACAATGTAAGGACAAGATGAAAGACATCAAAGTGAGCATAGACAAGAATAGTGTAATAAAAAAAATAAAAATAGAGATTATCACTATGACATTTATAATGCTAAGGAACCCTTGTTAGCTACTAGGGGCATGAATTAGATTAGGGAGGTAGTTCAAATACCTCATAGGCGTCAAAGGGAAAGTTACATCAAATAGCTTTATATGAACAAGATTCCTAGATTTAAGGGAGGCTATAATTATGATTCATAACATCATTAACAAGCCTTCCATGATGCTTGCACCTTGCAAAATATCAAAAGTAAGTGGAAAAAGCTTAAGCTCTTTCCTAGGATACTAATAGATAAATTTAAAAGTTGGTATAAATTGTTGAAACCAGATTCAATCCATTGGTGGTCCACAATGCTAGAACGTTTCAACGAAAAATACCAAACCTATGCAAGAGTGTCCAATCTGAGAAAACAAATCCAAGGATGAAAGCTAGGACAACATGAATTCTTGGATATGACCTTGGATAGATAATATTTCCTACTACATAGATATCCATGCCATGATTTTTCTCAAAAAGAGCAGCTTTTCCCCATCATAGATGAAATTTGTAATCAAATGAGCAAGACCCTTGGGATTTATGCCCAAGGTCAGTTATTCAAATTGAAAGCCCATTAGATACAATGGTTGATTAAGTAGGTGGCAAAAGAAGAAGGAGAACTATGTAAATGAGAGAATGTAGAGGAATATAATGAGGGACCAACTCTTCAAAAGAATGAGGTCCATATCTATAATACGAAAAAAGAGGCATCTCTTGATGAGGTGATTTCATAAAAAACCTTATCAATACAAAAGTCTATTGCTAAGTGATGAGTCATCATTGGTTGGCTGCGTCGACGAGGCCCCGTCAATGCATTTTGTCCTATGTCAACGAGGCCTTGTTGATGTAGTGTTTATCCATTACCTATAAATACATGCCTACCAGCCACATTTATGGAGAGTCCAAATTTTAGTAGTAGTAAAGCTCTTACATTGTTTGCATTTGAAGTTAGAATCTTTTCCCTGAGTGCCCATAGTAGGAGTCATTGAGTGTATGGATCTTTGTGCGAGCATTGTTGTACTTAAGCATGATAGTGTGTGTGGCAATAAAGATGAGCTTTCTGATAAACCTTGTAGCACTTTGGATAGATTACCTATTTTATTTATGCATTTAATGTTTTCAATTATTTATTAAATGCTTTCAATTAGTTATCAAATATTTTTTAGTTATTACATTAATGAGACAATTAAGAGAAATAGATTACACACATAAGTACAACTGCTTCAAATGTAACACATATTCACTTGGTAATCCCAGTAGTGTTATCACTTAGTACACCCAATAGCATAGCGTTTGGTCGCCCAGCAGTGGATATGTGGGTTCATGACATGTACGAAAAGTGGGAACAAATACTTATGTTGGGATTAGCTAAATGATTAGTTAATTAGTAATTTAGATTAGTTAATTAAACTCCTTTTATTTGCATTTCAAGCACCAAAATATAAAATACAAAATGATAAAAATTGGATGCCTTAGTTACACTTAACCATACCAACATACATCATAAGTGTAATTGGGAGGACAACAATTGACCTTATGGCTAAATTCACTTCCTAAAGGGCTAGTGCATTGAAAACAATAAAGTCTGTAGAATTTGACTAGATTGTGCGTGAACACTTGTGATTCATATAGTTGGGTGTAGGGGTACCTTGCTACTCATCATTGGCACCATTGTTGGGGACTTTGTTTGTGGAACATGTGCTATTTAGGTCTAAGTGGATACCACTAATATAATTGTATGAACCTAAAGGTTAATAACATTCCCACTATACATAAATTATAAAAGCACACTGATAATTTCATTTTGTTTTACAAAATGTCTTCTTCTTCTTGTAAGCCTAAAGATACTAAACCATCGATCCCACAAGAATGCAAGGTGGTATACACTCATCCAGATGAGTTTGTGCGAAATTTCACCTTCATCCTACATCAGGATGAATAGATGCAATGGTGTGATATGGTGGGCAACATCATTTTGCCCCTTGATAGATCTATGCCTGGAATACCGTTTAAAATCCTTAAGAAGTTGGGCATAGTAGATCTTCACGAAGAGTACATTGTGGATGGATATGACACTCGGAACTATTATCCCATTGAAACACAATGTAAATGAGATAAACGTCAGGAGAGACTCCATGAAGCCACAAAGGGGAAACATTACACTAATCCCTTGTTCCTACTAGATCAAGTGGACAATGAGGATCCTCCCTTAGAAGGTTCTCAACATGAAGATTCTCCACCCCTCGCTACTAATGGTGAGGGTGTGAACTTGACCTTGTGATCAACTATTCATAAACTAGGTTCAAGAAAGAGTGATAGCCAAGGTAGGAACTTGGGTGAACATCGAAATAACAAGGAATCTAATGATGGTGATCATAAAAAGTAGAAGAGTGGTGGTGGACATGATGATGGCGGTGGCAGTCCACCTTCCTCTTCATCTGATTTTGAACATTCCTCTTCATGTGATGGTTCTCATGGAAGTCATCATCAAAACAACTATGATGAAGGTGATCGACAATATAATAATGACTGTGAAGGCTGCCAAAATCAAAGGGATGGCCAAAACCATCATCGACTTCATCAACATAGCAATGATGATGAACCTTTACTGGCGAATTAAAATATTCTTAACATTGCAGAGGCAATGAAAATCCCAACCAAGCATATGAAGGATAGTCAGATTAAGTGCCTAGATATGAACAATATTCCAAGATTTGAAGGGGGATACAATTTTGATCCATAAACACATCTACAAGCTTTTCAAGATGCCTGTGTCTTACAGAACATTGAGAATGAGTAGTAGAAACTCAAGATTTTTCCAAGGATAGTCATTAAGGAAGCTAAAAGTTGGTACTAGTCCTTAGAACTAGAATCTATCCAGAGATGGAGTACCATGTTAGAATTGTTTAATGATAAATATCAAACGTACTCTAGAGTGTCTAATCTACGAAGGCAAATCCAAGGCTAGAAACAAGGAACACACGAACCCTTGGATGCTGCCATGGACCGATACTATTCACTTTTACATAGGTGCCTTGGCCATGATTACTCTCAATGGGAATAACTTCGCTACATCATAGATGGGCTCAGAGCATAAATAAGAAGAACCCTTAGGGTGTATGCCTAAGGGAGGTTGTCTAAAATGAGAGCTCATTAGATCTAAAGGCTAATTGAGCAAGTAGCAAAAGAAGAAGGTGAGTTATGAAAAAGGGAGAGTGTTGAAGAGTATAATAGGGACTCATCCATCAGAAAATAAGAGGTTTGATTTTGTGATGAGGAGGAGTAACCATTTGATGAAGTGGTAAATAGAAAGACCTTGCCCATCCAAAAATCTATTTTTGACATTTTAGCCAAGGTTCACAAGTTATGGAACTCTTTGGATAAAATTTTTGAACCACTTTGAAGATTGTTGAAGAATCCAAAGAGCAAAATAATGATTGTAATTATAGATGGTGAAAAGAAGCTGAATGTGCCTACCAAAGAGGTAAGGGCAAAGTTGCTGCAGTAGAGGAAGTTGTGGAATCTAACTCTAATGATGAAATTGAATGTGACATTTGTCAATATGAACATCCAAAGGGATGCTGCTTTGTGGTGTTACACTTAGAAGAGTTTAGAGTGTATGCATTAAATCCTCGCCTAGCATATAGAAAAGCTCCAAGATGATTGCCTTACCCTCAAGGTAGCCCAAGGCAATTCCACCACCAACAACAAGTTTACTACCCAAGTGGAACTCCTCCACAACCTTATGAATAGTACCAACAGTGGTGCCAACCACAATTGTGGGGAATGCCACTGCCAAGATAGCAGTATCCTTATAGGCAACCATATCCATACAAGTACTATGTTGAGCAACTCGTCTCCCCTAGAAGTTCATCAAGTCATGCATCATTCCAACATCATTATTACCCTCCAGAGTACCACCAAACACATTCACCATCTACTTGAGGGGAAAACCCATATCCATATCCTTATCATCCTCCACATCCCTTTGCACCTACACCTCCACCTTCAACTTAGTTACCTCCTGCTCCATCCTTGTAGGGTGAAATTCCTCCACAATTGCAACAATGAAATGCTACAAGGGCTGTACACTCACAACCAATTTTTCAACCAAGTGGTTAGGATAATTGATTAAGAAAACAACCTTTCTTCTAGTCCAGTAATCCTTTCCAACACTCACAACCTACTCCAACTGATCACCCTACATCTCCAGTACCCTCATCCTCTACATCAAATACCTTTCAGCACCCTTCAAACCAAGTGCTACCTAGGATTTGCACTATAATGCTAAATCATGTTGTTTCTAATTGGATCAAGGCTAGCAATCTTCTTATAAAAAGATCTGATCCTGTAAGTCCACTCATCTTTCTACAGATTTTTGGAAAAGAGCCATGCAAGGCTCTTCTTGACTTTGATTCTAGAGTTAACCTCATCTCCCATGATATGTACAAAGCTTGGAACCTACTACCTCTTAAGAAGAGCAAAATCTGTTTAGAATTAGCAGATCAGTCAATTATTGTTCCCTTGGGATTAGTAGAGGACATTGTGACCACAGTCTATGGGTGGTCCTATCCTACTAATTTTCTGGTAATCAAGGTGGACAATTACAAAAGTGACTTCCCCATCATTATGGGAAGGGCTTGGTTAAGTGCGGTCAATGCACGAATGGGTATAAGGGACCTATCTTTCAAAATATCTAAGGAAAATGACTTAGGAAAAATTAAGAAGAAGCGTATTCCATGCATCACATACAACAATAATGGGTGTAATTATGTGCAAAAGATTTCGTCAATCAAAAGCACATACATTAAGGCATGCAATTAGTGTGCAAAAGAAATTAACATTTAGAGGTGTCTGTATGTAGTAGCCACAAAGTAGGAGGGCACCTAGTGGCTGATAGCTGATTCAGATAGCAGCACAATATGCATGGAGCCAACTGAGAGCTTAACTTATGCATATGTAGAAGGGATGGACAAAATTGAATAAGTCCATTCCCAACTCTCTAATGAAAATGATGATAACTATTGGGGAGAGTTGAAGATCCCAAATAACTTTAAGCAGGAGCCCTCAGAACTAAAAAATTTACTAGTCATATTGGAGTATGCATTTTTAAAGAATGGTAAACTAGTCATCATTAATGTCAAACTTACTCTTGAACAAAAAGAACGTTATTGAAAGTGGTGAATAAATGGTCAACAACCTTTGCTTGGTCATATCTAGAGCTAACAGGAATTAATCCAAGGGTATGCTAACATCGCATCTACATTGACCTGACCATGAAACTTAGAAGATAGTTGCAGAGGTGATTAAGTCCCAAATTGAAGTAAATCATTAAGGAGGAGATAGAGCAGCTCCTTAAGGTGGGATTTATCTATCCAATCATGGATAGTGAGTGGGTTAGCCCACTCATAATTGTACCAAAAAAGGATGGTAAATGGTAGGTTTGCATTGACTTTAGGTTGTTAAATATGGCAACATTTAAGGATCACTTTCCTTTGCCATTTTTGGATCAAGTATTAGGCATCATATCCAGGAATTGTTATTATAGTTTCTTTGATGGTTATAATAGCCATAACCAAATCCAAATTATGCTAGAAGACCAAGCCAAGACAACATTCATGAGTCCCTAGGGGACTTTTACATACTGTAAGATGCCATTTGGCCCATGAAATGCCCCTGCAACATTTCAATGCTTGGTCCTTAGTATCTTTCAACAATAGACCGGTAGTGGTGTTGAAGTCTTTATGGATGACTTCTCCACCTATGGAGCTACCTTTGAGCAAGCCTTGGACCAACTTGAGCAAGCACTGAAGAGATGTGTTGAGACAAACCTATGGCTCAACTAGTAAAAGAGCCATCTCATGGTCCAAGAAGGCATTGTGCTAGGGCACCGAATTTTGTAGAAAGGGATTGAGGTAGACCTAGAAAAGATAAGGGTCATCCAAGGAATAACATGGAAACCAGAGATCATTAAAAATATTTGATCATTCCTTGGACACACTGGTTACTACCGGTGCTTTATTGAAAATTTCTCGAAGATTGCAAAGCCATTGGTAGAACTTACAAAGAAAGATGCACCTTTCATTTAGACCAAGGAATGTGAAAATGCATGTCAACAATTAAAAGAGAAACCCATAGAAACATGAATCCTATAAGCACCAAATTGGTCCAAACCATTTCATATCATGACAGATGCATCTAACTATGCTTTGGGATTAGTACTCATGCAAATGCATGAGAAGAAACATCCATATTATATCTACTACATGACTCGAAGCATTGTGGGAGCATAGTTAAATTACACCACCATAGAGAAGGAATTAATGACAATGGTGTACGTGTTAGAAAAGTTTAGACATTATGTCCTAGGTTACAAAGTATTTGTACAGACCACAATGTAATTCACTTCCTTATGAATAAGTTGACGGTGAGCCCTTGTGTTATATGGTGGCTTATGATCTTGCAAGAATTTGATCTTACTATGGTAGATCGAAAAGGAACTGAGAATGTGGTCACTGACCATCTTTCTCACTTAAGATGGGAGAACAAAGATGAGGAGAGCTTGCTCTTTGATCATTTTCTAGAAAAACTCCTCTTTATTGGAGTAATAAATGAACAAATGCTTGAAAAACCAATATGGTATAATGGCATTCTCACATATCTTCTCACTCAAGAGATGCCACAAGACTTGAATTTTAGGAAAAAGCAACAATTTCTTCATCAGGTCAAATACTTTATGGAAATTAATGGATACCTTTACAAGGTATGTGCCAATGGCTTGATTTGTTGGTGTGTCCCTGACGAAGATCAACTATGTGTTCTCCAAGGTGCTCATGAAGGACCTTGTAGAAGTCACCATGTAGGGAGACACATGGGCATAAAAATATTGATGGTAGGATACTATTGGCCCATAATCTTCAGGGATGCCTACCAGTTTGTCAAGTCATGTGAACATTGTCAATGTGATAGGGGATGATCGCTTGTATGGAAGATCCTCAATAGTGGATTCAACCACTAGAACCTTTCAACATATGGGGCATTGACTTCATGGATCCCATCACATCCATGTCTAAAAGGAAAGAATATATTAGAGTAGCAGTTGATTATTACACAAAATGGGCTAAAGTGGTAGCCGTTATAGATTGCACATCATCCACTACTACCATATTTATACAACAACATATTGTAAATAGGTTTGGGGTGTCGTGTTCACTAATTTCTGATAATGGGACTCATTTCACAGGTGCGACATTTAGAAAATTAATGCAATGCTTTGGGGTAGAACATAAATTAACAACACCTTACCACCCCTAAGCCAATGATCAAGTAGAGGTAACCAATTAGAAGATTACAAAAATATTAATGTGAACCATTAGCAAATATAGGAAGGATTGGAGCACAAAACTTAATGATGCTCTCTAGGCTTACTAATCAACTTGGAAACTTCTATTGGATATTCTCCCTATGAGTTAGTTTATGGAAAACTTCTAATGCTCCCAATTCAATCTGAGCTTCGTACACTGTCAACAACCTATGAACTAAACCTTGACCTAAGTTTAGCACAAAAGGAAAGATTGATCAATCTGAATGTGCTAGAAAAAAATCACTTAGTCTCCCTATCTTTTAATGAGGTAAACAAGGCATTTAGTAAGCAATGCCATAGCCTTAGAATTAGGAAAGTAAGGTTTCAACTGGGAGATAAGGTCCTCTACTAGAACCCCATACATGTACCTCAAAAGGAAAAATTTCAAACATTGTGGAAGGGACCTTATATAATTGATCAAACCTTTTCCTCTGAGGCCATGATAATTTACAAACCTGATAGCCCAAATAAAAAGTAGTTGGTCAATATCCAACAAGTTAAACCTTTCTTAGAACCAAGATTGGCTAGTGTAGCTATCACCTCAACTAATGGACACCCATGTTCTATTTTTCAGATCTCCTCCTTCCAACTCAGTTGTGGGGGAGATGGCCATTTGTGCTAACCATTACCATGGCTTCTTAGCTTTTCTACCTTTTGGTTTTTCACATTTTTTATTTTACAAATTTTTGATTTTTGAATGTTTATAATTTTATATCATTTTTAGTACCTTTAAAATTTCTTTCTTATTTTACACTTTCTTATATATTTTACTGTATTCTTTTTCTTTTGTTTCTTCTGATTAAGTGTGATATTTTCTCATTTTTACTGATAAATCTGCTTTATTGTCATAGGACATAATGCTGTTGTTACTATTTGCTAATGATGGATTGTGATTGTCGATGTCTGGTTTCTATTTTTGAATTATGATGTCTAATGACTTGACATGGTTTATTTTTCATGGAACAGGTAGTGAATCCACATCATTTGCCCATCCAATGAGCTTTATGGTTTTCTTTGTTCTAGAAATTTGATATCCCTTTTTCATTAAAGAAACTTTTAATCAATTAGTGACCTTGGTAGTTCTGGAATTAGGAAGGATTCAAAGGTTTGTAAAGGGTGTGACTTCAAGGGGACTCAATACTCTTTATACTCTTCTTTTTGCTTAAGTGCTTGAGTGTTTTTTCATAGACTTCTTATCATTCCATACCACCCAATGATAGAAAGAAAAATAATATCATTGCATGGTGTGGTTCCCATCATTCAAAAGAAAAAAAAAACAATAATGGAAATTCAAAGCACATCCCTTTGACATGAATAAGTCCTCGCATCGTGTGGTTTCCATTTCAAAAGAAAAAAAACAATGGGAATTTAAAGCACATCTCTTGGACAAATAAAAGGGCTGCAAGCATTGCTTATGGGACTTGAAAGACATACACCTATGCCTGAAGATCCCCTCTAACTAAGGCCCTCTCTCTCACACTTCCTACTTCTCTCTCCTCTTTGTGGAATGGTGGTTGTCTTGCAGGGACACTCTTGTGTCTCAAGTGGATGGATTAGTCTTAGAGTGGTGATGCGAAGTCACTAAAAGTAGATGGCTTTGGTATGGACTAAGGTGGAACTTCTTGGGTCATTTTAATCACAATTCCATAAGGGAATTCTTATGACCTCAATTTGGAACTCCATTCCACCTTCTCTATCATCCATCCATGTTGCCATAACTCACCTCACTACTAAGTTCTATGTTATGCTTTGTCTTAGTCTGACGTATTAGGATTCTTGAGTGGATTCTTTTGGGTTGGTTCTTAACTTGTCATGATCATTAAAATTGACTATGGGGCCCACAGACTCTTTAGTTGAGTTTAAGCAAGGGCAAAAAGGGCATGAGCTTGCTATGGGGAGGACCCACTTGCATAGCTTTTGGCTTGATTAGTTAAGGTTCCTTACCTTTGACATCGCTACAATCTTATATTTCATATTTTCCATTGTGTAAACCACTCAGTACTCCTTAATCTTTCATTACATTCATCCATTAAATTGATTTTTCTCCATTTTTTCAAATTTATGAACTTCAACACCCTCTTTTCATGATTTCATACTATTCTTGGTCTTCTAAGCTTTCATTTGATCCCAATTTCATCAACAAAATTCTTGTATTTTGAAAGTTTGACCAAAGTCAACAATGGTCAACAGCTACGTTGACAAGGCCTCGTCGACAAGGCCTTGTCAACACAGTGCAAAAATACTATATATACCACCAGAAACTTTGGAATTTTTTACAATTTGCTCATAACACACTGAGAATTGTTGTGATTTTTCAAAGTCCAAAACCTTCCAGAGTCCATAACTTTCAAACCGTTTGTCCAAATCACTCCATTTTTCAATCCTGCACTTATTGGAGGTAAGATCTTTATTGTGGGGCCACAAAATTTAAGGTTTCTGATGCAATTTTTGAAATTTTTTTCTAATTCTCCCAAGGGTTAATAACCTTAATCATATGTAAACATCAATTTTTTCCAAGTTAACCCTTCCAACAATCTCTAGGATGATTTATCAATGATAAGGCATAAATAGAAATAACAATTGAGTTAATTAAATCAGCCATAATCACAACTTAGCCAAGTGTAACTACCCTCAAGAGTTAAGGTATCCTAATTTTTTTAAGGTTACAAAATGATTGCTAATCCATGGTTTTATTGTGATTATAGATGGCACCCAAACAAAAATGTCCATAGGAAGGAGAACCCTCACAACCACGGGAGAAGCGACCTAGAGCTAGAAGGGGCTAGTAGGAACAAGATCAAGAACAACAAGAGGAAACCCATGCAATGAGACCTATTCGTGAGGAGCTTGATGTGGAATCTATTCAATAGATTCCAAAAGAAGAAGTGCCTATAGAACAATCCCAATGAGGAGAAGTTCCTAGACCTATGCTAAGGCCTAAGGTCACTCTGACTCAAGCTTGCTTAGACATCATGAAGTCCTGAGAGATCCAAAGATCAATTCTTCAAGAAATAAACTGCTGGGCATTTTTGGAGAAAGCTCCAAAGGATGTTAGGACATAATTGCAAGCCTTTCCCATGTGGTTAATCATCATGACTAGTGGGGAGTGGTACATGGAATAGACCTATCTCTTCTGGAATAGTAGAAGGCCAGGGTCTATTATAAAAATCAAGGACATTCAAGTGTCCTACTCAGTAGAGGCCATTGCATAGGCATTGGGGTTGCCAGTCATTGGAAGATATCAACAAAAGGCGATCCTAAGGCAAAAAGTGAGTGGACCCAATGATGTTACAGGGTGAATAGTAAGAAGTATAATGCACTCACACCAACGAAGTGAATTTATTTCAAGATTGCATCCTATCACCTCAATCCAATGATGAGGCCAAGCAAAGTTACTACTTTTTCAACTTGAGCATGCGTCATTCTAAGCGAAGAATTTCCCGTTAACCTTTCATAGTTGATTTATTTAGAGATCGAGAAGTGCTTCAAGGAGAATGAATGTGGAAGGAAGACCCTACGCTTTCTGTGCCTTATTAGGAAACTTTGCAAGAGGATAGGTATTTTTCACTAGTCAAATGACACTCTTAGGCATGTTGCCTTGGCATCATGGGTAGAAATCATGAAAGATAAAATGCCAACAACTATTCAAGAAGAGGAGCCACCGCCATCACCACCCACTCAAGAGACAACATCGGAGGCCTGCGTAGTCGTTGAGCATGCACGACAAATTTGAGAGTAGCTCTTGAGCAAACAAGAGTAGCAAGCAGGAATGACTGGGGTGGATCCATTTGTGTATTGACTAGCAATGAGTCACCTTAATGAGGTGGCTCAAATAGTTAGCTAGATGGAGAGGGGTGGTTCGATTTTCTTTGCCTAAAGAATTCAATTGCCTTTGAGGTTGAATCCCAATGCTCGGGAGGTGACGCTGTCATTAGCAAAAAATCATCTATTCCTAGAAATCTATAGGAATGTTGCCACTTTCTCGGTGAGGTTGGAGGAAGGTGAAGAGGAAATTGTCTTGGTGATGTAGCACCAAGGGAAAAAGATAATGACAGAAGTGGTAGTTGACTATGTAGCTAAAGCACTGAATGCACCGACGACATCTATACCAGATGTATCTACACTCCAAGATTTGCAAACGTCTGCAGGCATGGTTAGTGGAAAATTGAATGCAACCTAGCATGAACAATTACTGGAACAATTGGTAGGAACCGGACAGCCAACTCTGAATATCTTTGATCTTCTGGAGAACATCATTGCAACCTAGTGAAAGCTACTGAATGTAAGGGGTAGATGCATCATTTTGGAGGGGCAACTAGAAACATCCTAAGAGCAAAATTAATGCTTGGCCATGGAGCTTGCTAAACTTCATGCCCAACTTGTTGAATAAGTAATCCTAAGCTTGGCAATGATAAGAGATGAAGCTATCAAACCGCTTCAAGAATAATTTCAAAAGGCTGAGGAGGAAGTAGTAATGGCCATCTTCAAACAGTCCATGGTAGAAGCTAAAACACACTTAATTAAAATGGACTTGAATTAGATGCACCAAGGAAATGAAGCATTGACCATGGAAAATCATCGCTTGTGAAATGTTGATGCTCAAAGATATCAAATGTAAGAATTCATTCATCAACAACAGGAGTAGCTTACTAGAGTCAACATTGAACTAAGGAAATTGACTACAAAGAACTACAATTTGTTAATGGAGGAGGTATGCATCTTGAAATAAAAGTCTGCCATCAAAATCATTGCCTAGAAGAATGAAGCTCTTAAATTTGAGAGAGTGAAAAATCACTATAGGAACTAGGTTGGCTTGTAAAAGGAAATTAATGAAAAAGAAATCCAGATGGCAAAGGCTAAAGTAAATGAAGCCTTCTAGCAACTTTAGTAAGGAAGAGAGATGTGGTAGCCCATCTTTGATGGGATTGATGCCTACAATAAAGTAGAGATCTAGTTGAATGAGGTGCAGATCAAAGAAATGATAGAGTATATGGAGTTGGTCAATCTCTATTATGCAAACTTAGCAATGCTAACAGTTGGATGGCTATGGTTAAAATTAGAGAAATAAGTGGCTAGCTTGTATTTGCTATACGAGGCTGAGTTCAAACACCACAAGGACTCTAAGAAAAAGCTTGAGATTACTAATGCTAAACTTGAAGTCCTTAAAGGATGATTCCTAGATTAATGATCCATTGTTGAGGACCTAGCCAAATGGATGAATGACTATCAGGAGCTAAAGAACATAGTGTGAGGGTTCAACATTGAACACAAATAGTTTGCTACCTAATTTATCAATGTCAAGGAGTTGTTTTGAGCAATCCCATATCCTTGGGATGTTCCCATTCCAACCTACATTGGGGAAGCTGCGTGGACAGTGTATGATCCTATGAGTAAGGAGAAAAAAATGAAAGCATTACTAGATGTTTTTCACCTCCCACCTGAAGTTGCAGCAACAGCAAGACAACCATAGCCACCTTAACCACTGCCAAATGCATGAAGTTATTGAAGGTCGCTCGGAGCCTCAGGAACCACCATTACCTAGGATCATTTGATCTTCTCCAACAAGCTTCACATCATCAATGAATGTGTTGTCTAATTTTTGAAGAGTCGTGTCATGTGTTCAAGTTTGTGTCCTGAACACCACTATTTTTTGTAATGTGTTGATCTATACACCCGGGCACTCCATTTTTTGCCAAGTTAGTCAAGTTTATTATGTTGAAGCAAAAAAAATTCAATCAATAATTCCATACCTTCCCAATTTTGTAAAAGAACTCAAGGACTAGTTTTCATTTAGTTGTGGGGGTATGATGAGTAATTGTTGGTTGGCAACATCAATGAGGCCTCGTTGATTTAGTGTCTGTTAATTGCCTATAAATACGTGACTACCAATCGCATTTATGGAGAGTCCAAATTTTAGTAGAAGCAAAGCTCTTGTATTTTTTCCATTTGAAAGTTAGATTTTTTTCCTGAGTGCTCGTAGCAATAGTCATTAAGTGTATAGATCTTTATTCAAGTGTTGTTATACCTAAGCACAATAGTGTGTGTGACAATATAGATGAGCTTTCTAATAAACCTTGCAGCAGTTTGGCTAGATTAGCTATTTTATTTATGCATTTAATGTTTTCAGTTAGTTATCAAATATTTTTTAGTTATTATGTTAATGAGATAATTAAGTGATATACATTACACACATAAGTATGACTACTTTGAGCATAACACGTATTCACTTGATAATCCTAGCAGCGTTATCGCTTGGTATGCCCAGTAGCATAGCATTTGATCATCCAATAGTGGATGCGTGGGTTCAGGATGTGTACTGAAAGTGGGCATGAATACTTATGTTAGGATTAGCTAAATGATTAGTTAATTAGTAATTTAGATTAGTTAATTAAACTCCTTTTATTTGCATTTCAAGCACCAAAATATAAAATAAAAAATGATAAAAATTGGATGCCTCAGTTACACTTAACCATACCAACGTACATCACAAGTATAATTGGGAGGACAAGGATTGACCTTAAGGCTAAATTCACTTCCTAAAGGGCTAGTGCATTGGAAACAATAAAGTCTGTGGAATTTGACTAGATTGTGCATGAACACTTGTGATTCATATAGTTGGGTGTAGGGGTACCTTGCTGCTCATCATAAAGTTATGTTACAAAAGTAAATGCCTAGGAAATTACCTTACTCACAAGTTAATTATAGACAGTCTTACCACCCACTGTACTATTTTAGTGGGACTTTTTTTCAACCTCAACCCTACTATCAATCGTACTGGCAAAACCCACAATTGTGTGGGATGCCATCCTCAAGCCAGAAATACCCTTATTTCCAATTAGACCCATATGAGTACTATGTTCAACAACCTATTTTCCCTAATGATTCTACTTCCTCTATCTCAAATCACCACTACCACTCTCTTGAATATCATCAACTCACAACATCTCTTGTGGGATCACAATCTCGAACCTCTTATCCTCTATCACATCCTCAATATTCTCATACTTCCCTCCAACATATGTCACCACCAACAACACAGGAAGGATTGGAACCAGAAACTCAATGAAAGAATGCCACTTGTTCTATGAACATACACATAAATGATAATGTAGTAGATCTTAACCAAAGTCTCAGAAATGTCCTTTCTTTAGGATAGTTTCCTCACATGTGCACAAAACTCGTAGACCTATTGGATCATCAAAACTAGCACAAGGCCAACTTGGTGCAACATCCTTCCTCACTAGAATAGTGTCTCTTAATCATATGCAAAAGCCAACAACCATCACCACTCCAACACAAGATGTAAAAGATGAACCTATCACTATGGAGAGACAAAAAATTCCATGCATCACTAATAATGATAAAGGATGTAGTTGTGGGCTAGAAGTTTAAAATATTAACACTACCCCAAGATCAACCCACAACAAAGTTAAGAAACAAGTGTGTAAGCAAAAATAAGTCTACACAGTATCCACTAAACTAGAAGACATGCAGTGGCTTGAAAATAAGAGTACAAAACTATTTAAAAGATGCATGAAAACATCCAACCCACTTATTAGTTCTTGTACTAAGAAAATGAACAAAATAGAGAACCCAGAGAATAACATCTAATACTTTGACTATACATTAAAAGTAGATGTTAAACAAGGAGACACAAGAACTAAAATAGAAAATGAACAAGGAAACATGTCTAGACCTCTTGATGAGTGGCGAGGTACCCCTACACTCAACCATACGAAACGAGCATCGCACGCGTGATCCGGTCGAACTCCGCAGATGGACTAGTTGTGGCATCTAGATAGTTAGCCTTAGGTCGCAGTTCGCTGTCTTCCCATCTAGACTAGTTTTGCATATGTCACGTATGGTTTAGTCTAGATGAGGTGTATGATGTCTCCTAATTCTAACGCTACTCCTGAAGGTAGTGGAAAATAATATTAACTAATTCTAAGCTAAGTGGAAAAGGGTAAGAAAATCTAATCTAGCCTAAGTGTGACGAGCAACCGATTCCTTGAT
>MNCI01001832.1:133790-180874 GCA_015680685.1 Gnetum montanum
GTGTCCAAGTACGGCACACTCGAATAAAGACACTGTACAATCACATTCACCACACTGCGGGCAGACACGGGAAAAATTCTAACTCTGGAGGGATCAAACTGCCAGAGCTTCGCTACTCTAAAATTGGGATCCCTAAACAAGGGAGAGCCGCCTCTTATTTATAGACATGACGACGGACTGCGATATCGCATACGTGATATCGTAGGGAAGGACACGATATTGCGGGGGATGCGATATCGCGTACGGGATATCGCGGCCGACGCAAACTGTGTCTCATCATACCCCCACGACTGAATGAAAACTCGTCCTCGAGTTACAAGGAGAACAAGCTTTAGTTATTACATAGTGGATAGGTATGGGATTATTAACTGGAAAAAGAAATGGACAAATGCCACAGTGTGGGAAGACACAACACAGAGAAAAAATGCTACAACTACAAAAATGGGAAACTCATGTAGTTCCTGGTGGTGGTGGCTCCTCCATGGGCGCTTTCCCTTTGTCACGTGCTCCGAGCTTTGAAGGTTGATGATGCTGAAGAATAGCCTGGAGCTTCTCCTCTTCAGTCCGAGGGTCTTGTGCCGTCCATACTGATTCTCCAATGTTTGATGGAGTCGGCACTTCCCACGGACAGGGTAGTTGCGGGAACATCTGATTAGCTTTGACGTACCATGCCGCGAACACCCATCGTTCCTCTTCGTAGGCTCTGGCTCTGTCTTTTTATTCATGAAGTTCTGTCAGCCAGCGAACCAAGTCGGTTGCCACATCTTTCTGTCCTTGGTAGCTTTCTTTTACCACCCCGAGTTCAGAATTTGCAACCTCTATTTTTTCAGCCAACTTATTTTGTTTTGCAAATTTTGCTTCATATTTAATATGGGTGGAAGCTACCTACTGCTTGAGCTCTAACCTCGGGCATCCTGCTATTAACATGGCCAAGTTGGCATATCGAAGGTTTGCCAACTCCATGTATTCAGTTAAGTCTTGGATCTGCAGGTCCCGGTTCTTAATTTTCCCCTAGTGGGCATAGGCATAAGTGTCCAATATGGCCCCCCAATCAGTGTGCTGGGCACTGATGTTGTTGATTTGGGCTTTGGCCATATGGATCTCCTTCTCTAGGATCTTTTTGTACATCCCCACCTGATCACGAAAGTGCTCCTTCAGCTTCTCATGTCGTTTAGCCTCATTCTGCCACGCGCTAATCTTGATGGCTGATTTCTGTCGAATAGTGCGTACCTCCTCCATTGAGAGGGTTTGATTTTCTTTGGCTAAATGGCTTACATCTTGGTTGACTCGAATAAATTGTTCTCGCAGCCGATGAAAGTGCTCATCGAGAACATTCTTTTGCTTCTCCACAGAAGTCAACCGAAGGTTATCTGCAACCAACTGCTTATTCTCTTCCTGCAAGGCCTTGAGTGCCTTAAGATGCGCATGAGTTTGCGCCTTTGCTGTGGAGGCATCCCAAGTGGCCGTCTCCTTTTCTTCTGCCACCTTATTTTCTGCAATTAATTTCGTTAGTTGCTCGGTTTTAAAATTATCAAGCTGGTCTGCGGGAACCAATTGCAAGGGATCTCGCTGTGCTGCTTGTAAGGCGATGAGCTGCTTCTGTAATTTCTGCACTTCAGCCTCAGCATGCTTAGCCCTTACTTTGGATATGACCAGCTTCCCCTTTGTCAAAATGAGATCTGACTGAATTGTCGTTACATCCTGGGGGATGTCAAACAGAGACGTTAAAACTTGTCCTGTTTGAAGCATTTTGTCCAATACATCCTCATGTTCCGCAAGAGTCATTGAGGTTCCGGCAATTGTTTTAGCATCCTGTGCTCTTGAAAGATCTGCCGGTGGCACAACAGGTACATTAAAAGACTCTTTGATGTGGTCAGCGACCACTTCAGCTGCTCCCACGGCATCCTGGTGTTGCATGACCACCACCGTGGCCGCTTCACCAGTCTCTAATTGCACTTGAAAAGATGCCGCGTGTCCAGAGATCTGTTGTGACCATCTACTTTCCCCTCCTCCTGTTTGCATTGACAACTCATCCCTTGTGCGATCTATTGAAATTGTAGGCTGACTGGCATCATCGATGACACGGAAGAGATTGGTGTCATCACGACTTCCCCAACTGACCGTCTCGACAATGGCCCTCAAATGGCTCATTGACGGTCTATAGCCTTATGGCGGCGGCTGATCCTGGCCTGTGCTGGGTCCTGCTTATTGTTGTTGGCTGGGGCCTGTGGTTGGAGGTTGACTGGGTCCTGCAAGTTGAGTTGTAGGGGATCTAGTCATTTGTTCTTCATCTTCTTCATCAGGTCCCAGCTCTTCGCCAGTGCTCTTTCTTGGAGCTGGCGCCTTTAACAATTCAGCGTAAGAAGCATTTTGGACCTTTCAGAGGACGTCATTTGTGTATCCTCGAATACTCACCCGACGGCACAATTTTCTGATAAGGCAGGGAAAAGGGAGTGCCATTTTCCCTGTCTTCCATTCTTCAAATCGCCTTAGGATCTCCATCAAATATAGATGAGGAAGGTTAGCGTTAACCTTTCCCATCAACACTGCACATCCTCTTGCCGCATACGTTGATATTCTTTTTAAACCTTTTGTGGGGAAGAGGTGATAGGTCCCGATTTTGAAATAGACTCTCTCTTCCGTAGTCAGCTCACCAAAAGCTTTATCTCTGCCATAAGCCTTTTCTAGCCAATCCTTTCGTACATTAGGGTCTGATCGGGTGGATAACCGAGCAACATGGGGGCCTAAATTCGGAAGGTTTAACACTTCTGCAATTGCCTAAGCAGAAAAATCCACTGTCACACCACCGATGTTTACCGTGGTGCCTTGCTCCTTATTGTGCCAAAATAGGTACATTTTGCCTAAGTACCAAGCACCTTGTTCAGAGAGGATAGGCCATAAGGGAGACCCTTTGAGGTGATCCCTAACAGCCTCAGGAGCAAACTCTACGAAAGACTCGAAGTTGAGTTCCACAATCACTGAAGCAATTGTGGACTTCGTGTGGATGGCCTGAACGCATTCCGGGGGCAACGTGAGTTGTTGTCCTAGTTCAGGCGCAGCAGCTCCTCCTTTTGCCTACCTGGATCGTCTGGTAGGAGGTTCTTCTTGATGGATGCTAAATGAATGCACCTCCTATTCATTATGTTGTCTGAGAGGGACTTGCCTTTGACCTCTCCTAGGTTGTTTTGCTCCACCTTGGGTCGGACTCCTCTGTTGGGAGCGTTTCAGGGCCATCTACAATCACACGGGCCAACATTAGTGAGATTGTTTAGGAAATCAAGTTATACCTTACTACTTGCCTTAATTAAAGATCTTATGTTATTGTGTGATCGTGCCCGAAAATTATGATAATGGGTCCTATGACTTAGGCGGATTTCCATTTTAATCTCCTGGTATACCTAAGGTTATATGATGTTTGGCACAATTTTCTAAGTGTTAGTATTAATTACCCTAATTGATGTCCTTTGGGCGATGACAAATTTCAAAAAAGTTAGGCACTTTTCGGCAAGTGTCTCTCCCCCACGACTAAACTGAACACTCCGGGTTCAAGTACATTCAAACGGAATTCAAATCGGAATACCAGCGCGCGAAATAGAGTTGAAAAAGCAAGGGTTGCTCAAGCGCAAGTCGCATAGAAAAAATTCAAAAACTTCCCCCCGCGTAAATGCCAAATGAAGCTAAGTGTTGCGGCGGGGGTTCCTATTTATAGGAAAGGGGGACACGATATTGCGTACGGTACATTGCGTACGCGATATCTCGTGGGACGTGATATCGCGTACACGATATCTCGTCCAAATTGCAAGGAGACACCTGAAAGAGACCGAATTTTTAATGATTTTTCTTGAAATTAATGTGTAAAATGAGGACATTGACAAGGATTAATGTATTCAAGGGTAATTACATGAATTCGAGAGGCACTTTGAATGATATGGATGTGAATTTAACAATTAAAACTTTGGCGGTTATGAAGAAAAGGGAATGTAATGGTACATTGGAACGTTAAAGTTGAGGGTTAATAAATGGGAAAGAAAGAGGGTAAGAAATTGTGTGTTCTAGCTAGAGAATTAATGAAGATTACAACAAAATTACACAAGTGGGTCCTCCCCAAAGTAGGTTTCAACCTATTATGCCCTTGTGTAACCACACTTAAAGTGTCCGTGGGCACTGGAAGGGTTAGATGTAATCCGCACTAACTCCACAAAACACACACATGTAAATATCACCGAAATGAGATGAAAATTCTATGCTACATGGGACACGAGCTACAATTACACGAACAGTGAAATGAAACGAAGTGTAGAAAGGGATCATAGAGATCGGGACATGAGGTGACTGTCACAGGGCATAATGAATCCTGCGTGTAAAGCATGATTAATGTGTCATTATCTCGTCATTCCAAGATCAAGACCAAGTCCATCCTTCCAATCAGTGACATCGCATTGCTTCATCCCATGATGAACAACTATGAGAGTACCATAACAACAAGGCGTACGATCACTTGGCGTTTAGTACAAGGGAGGAGTGATTTTTGTTTTATGGCACTTCTTTTTCTTTTCTTCTTCCTTTTTTTTTCACTTTACTGAATCCAGAGAAATCGCCAACCTTCAGGCATGGGTGCATGTCTTTCCAGTGGGACCCCCTAAAACAGCTTTTGATTGTCGAGTGCCCTTTTGACTACTCTTACTCCCATTTTTCTTTATATCTACAAGGATCTTAGTACAACCATATTGCATGATAACTCCCATAGATGACATCAAAGAGAATCCACAAGTCCCCTTGATGTCACACCCTAATCATCCCTCTTGGTCCATCCTTCTTCATTCTGGGTACAATGAACACAAAATTAATTTTTGGTTTTAGAAATTTCAAGAATATCACTGTACCCTTGACAGAACCTCTTTATTTATAGAGTGGATGAGTGGGTGTAATGGGCTCATTGTTTCAAATAATTGACCACTCATGACTTAATAACATAAAACACATCTCAACCAATGATCCACATGAGTGTTTTATTCGTAGATGAGATTACTTACAAAAAACGGAAAAAGACAAACACACAAAAAGATAAAACAAAAAGTTGAAAAATGAAAAACTGAAAAATAAAAAGATGGAAAATTAAAGAAAATTAAAAATATTTATTAATCCTGCTTGTCATTGAAATGGGGGATATCCCCCATAACTAAACGGTTGAGTATGGCTAGGATTAATAGATGGAAAATGAGGATCCTTGCATATTGGAAATATTGAAGTTGGTCCATAATTATCACCTTGGATTTCACACACTTTGTAATAAACATAGTGGGGCACTTCATAAGATGTAGTTCCTGGATAACGAGTTGACCCACTATGATGTTTAGGACCATTAGATGGTATGCAAGGATTGGGTTGATGCCTCCCATGGTTGCGTTCATTGGGCCTTGTGGTTGTTGGAGTGTAAGTTGGTGGCCCTGATGAAGTTACATGAGGCGTTGGGTTCAAAGGTAAGGGTGCACCACATTGTGGGACTTGTGCTGGGTTGGAAGATGCAGTGGCCTCAGAATTGTGTTGTCCCTTCCTACAGCCGTGTTTAAAGAAAGGACACCTTTGATGTTGAGGAGGCTCTTCACTGCTGTTAGTAGCAGCAGCACAAGTGTTGTTCGTGGGTTGTGGTGGTACAAACACCTTAGGAACAGTTGGTGGCGTTGTTGAAGGAGCAAAAGGTTAAGAATGTTGAAAGTTAGGAGGAATGAAAGGTGCGCAAGGTGGTGGTTGTGTTGGAGGTATGGGCTGATGGTATTGTGGAGAATAGTGTTGTGGTGAGATAGAGTATGGTGGCCCAGATGAAGAAACAGGATGTTGAATGTTATAAGCGTTTGGATTCGGATAATATGAAGGGTGCCTCCAGTCTAAGGGTGGATTTCCCCACAACTAGGATTGTTGCCACTGTGGTCTAACATAGTATCTCTGTACGAACTCTGGATGTAACGTGTTTCCCCAATGCTCATGTAGATGTAACAGTATTGGGCATTGGCCTTTGGGGTGATCTTACAGGCATATGTTGCATTCATATGTAGGATTGGCAGTTAAGCACTTAGTCCCTTCATTTCTTCTTTCCGAATTTCTATGATTTTGTCCTGCTTCTTGGGTTGTCAAAACTCTATCTCCAATGGTGTTGATATATTCTCCACACTTTTGATTCAACCATTCCAACATCTTATTGATCTTTGCCTCAAATTCTTCTAACGATTGTTGTATTGGCAAAGATGATGTTTCCACCTTGAGATTTGTTGATTTCTCCTTGTTATGATCATGGACCTTTGTTGAGTTGCAATTTTGGTCCCGTTGATGTTTTTCAACACTTTCCCATATAGCTAATTCTCCTTCTTCTTTTGCTACCCGCTTAATAAGCTCTTGGATTTGATGGGTTCGTAGGTTGTATAGTTGACCTTGGGCATACGTTCCTAAGTTCTCTCTGGTTTCATTACGTACCCCATTAATGATGTGATACATTAGCCTTTCCTCGGAAAACCCATGGCCTGGACAGTTGTTTAACAGTGAATAATATCTTTCTAAGGCCATGTCCAAGGGTTCATGTTTTTCTTGTTTCCATCCTTGGATTTGTTTCCTCAAGGCTGACACTCTTGCGTAGGTTTGATATTTTTCGTTAAACACCTCTACCATTGTTGACCAGCGTCGTATTGAATTTGGTTTTAACGATCTATACCATACTTTAGCTTGGTCAACGAGTGTCATAGGAAAGAGCTTCAGTTTTTGCCAACTGTTATCAATGTTATTCCATGTGCAGGCATCGTAGAAGGCTAGTAAATGTTGATGCAGATCTAAGTCATAGCCTCCTGAAAATTTTGGAAAGTTATTTAAATCGAGCCTGGGTAGTCGGCTCTCTTTACGATGCCTATGTGAGATTCGAACAGCCTCTTGTATTTGCGTTAGGCTTGTAGTGGCCAGGGGGGGTTCATCGTCATCTTGTAAGTTAGGCTTTCGTGCATTATGATGACGTTGTTTTTGTTCATTCTTATAGGAAGCTCCCAATTCAGGTTGTATACTCCAATCTTCATCGTCATATAGCTCATTGGTCCTCCAATGAACTTCCTCACTAAGTGTGGTGTTATTATCATCTTGTAGGAGAGGCATTGTTGTGTGTGAATTTATGCGTGACTTTTTATAATTACTTTTTTCTGAAAGATATATCGTTAAGTTCTTTACAATGACCTTGTATGATATAACTAATCTAGATAACTAGCACCATCCCCGGCAACGGCGCCAATGATGAGTGGTGAGGTACCCCTACACTCAACCATACGAAACGAGCATCGCACGCGCGATCCGGTCGAACTCCACAGATGGACTAGTTATCGCATCTAGATAGTTAGCCTTAGGTCGTAGTTCGCTGTCTTCCCATTTAGACTAGTTTTGCATATGTCATGTATGGTTTAGTCTAGATGAGGTGTATGATGTGTCCTAATTCTAACACTACTCCTGAAGGTAGTGGAAAATAATATTAACTAATTCTAAGCTAAGAGGAAAAGGGTAAGAAAATCTAATCTAGCCTAAGTGCGACGAGCAACCGATTCCTTGATCAACCGTACACATCTTGGACTTCGTGCACGACTGCCACTGGGACTACCAAGCATAGGCCTAGGTACGCCACTGGGATTACCAAGCACAGACCCCAAATATGCTACTGGGTTACCAAGTGTAGATCCCCCTAGCTACATCGCTGGGCTACCAAGCAGTCACACTTAAATGCTCGTAATCAAGTCGTACTCGTTCCGCTTCTAGGAGTTCAAGGGTGAGAAACTACTCGCGATGAGTAACTGATTCCTTAACTAGCCGTACACACCCGTAGATGCTCGTAGCTAAGTCTACTCACACCACGCTATGAAAGCAATAAATAACATGAAATAAATAACAATAAATAAATTAAGTGAATGCTGCAATGATGAAGTAATCTCGATCTTTATTGCTGGTCATGTGCATGTCCAAGTACGGCACACTCGAATAAAGACACCGTACAATCACATTTACCACACTGCGGGCAGACATGGGAAAAATTCTAACTCTGGAGGGATCAAACTGCCAGAGCTTTGCTACTCTAAAATTGGGATCCCTAAACAAGGGAGAGCCACCTCTTATTTATAGACATGGCGGCGGACTGCGATATCGCGTACGCGATATCGTAGGGAAGGACGCGATATCGCGTACGCGATATCGCGGCCGACGCAAACTGCGTCTCATCACCTCTTAAAAAAGAAAATGTCTTTTAGTCTAGCTAAAGATATGTTTCCAAATGATCAAAATGTGATTATTATCACTATTAAATGTGCTACCAAGTGAAAACTTAAATAATTAAAGATGATAAATGGAAAATTTATGGTGTATAACCAAGGGAATGTGTGGTCTATTTTTTGAATGCTCGCCAATGAGTTTAGTCGTGGGGGAGATGCGCCATCTTGAATCAAGAACTAATAAGTGCTTTTCACTTTTTTTTTTATAATTTTTTTATCATTTTTCTATTTCTTCTTAAATTTTCTTATTTTTAATATGTGTTTCATTTCTTTATAAGTTTTCTCTTTTCTTGAGTAATTTTTTATGTTTTATGAATTTCTTCTATGTTTTTGTTAATAATATTGCTAGGCATGATGTAGAAGTCAACATTATGTGTTGGGTTTTTATCCGATGCTATCAAGTTGATTGGGTAAATAATTATGTAAAGTAGTGAGATCACCTCATCCATCCCTTTAGTTCTCTAGATAAATGGTCTTTGTCATGAAAACAATATGGTTCTTCTTACATGAAAATAAAATTAATTACTAATCATTGTGCCTTTAAGAAAGAGGCAAAGACCAAGTGGGAATGGTAAGGATGTGACCTCAAGGGGATTTGTTGGATTTTCTTCTTGAGTTCCTTCTTATTGTCTATGAATTTTCATGGAACATGTCATCACTCCTATTGTCAACCAATAAATAGGATGCTATGTCTTTGGATGGTGTGGTTTCGATTGATTCAAAAAAAAAAAACAAAAGATAAATAAATAAAAAAACCAACAAAACACAATGGGAATTCAAAGCACACCCCTTAGAGATAATAAATAGCTATAAGCACTAGTTATGGGGCTAGAAAGACATGTTATTCATACTTAAGGGCATCCCTCTAACTAAGGCCCTTCCCTCCTTCTTCTCTTTTTGGAGTGATGATCATTCTTTATGGTTGTTATGGACTCATGATGGTAGGTAAGAAGGAACACATCAATACAAGGTTACTATTAATGGTATGAACTTGATTAGAAACTTGGACAGATAGATATGATGGTCATTTTAACCACAATTGACACAAGAACCTATTATAGACATGGTAAAGTACCTTACATCCTAATCTCTCTAAGTCCTTCTCATTCCATTATTCACCTCATTGCTCCATGCAATTATTAGCCTCTTGGTTTTGTATAGCATAGTGCATCATCCAAACAATGGCAATTGTGTGTTGTTTATAATAAAGGCATGATCTATATTTAGCTTCTAATGTTCCCATAGACATCTATAGAAATATTTATGCAAGGGAATTATGGTAGGAGCCTACTTTGGGAAAGACCCACTTGCATAACTTTTGTTGATCATGGCTTTGAACCAAACCTCACATCTTCTAGAACATCATTGATGGCTTCTTTAAACTTATGCATGATTTTGGAACTACATATTATCAATTTCAATTAATTTTTACTACTTTTTTATGAAAATATCCTTCAAATTTAATATTTCTTGGTCATCTTCTAAACTAGACCTTTGGTTTTAATTGTTTGAAACTTGTGTTCTTTTGGAGTTATGCTCATTAATCGTGGGGACTATAGATGTACTTTTTGAAATTTTTGAAATTTTCTAACATCCTATTTTTGAACATTAAGGTAACTAATAGTAATTAATCAAAATACCATGAATAGCTTGATGATTTTAATTATTTCATAGCCTTGGGAATAGTACTTTATCATCACCTTGTGCTTAAATGCTAATATTTTAGGCTAAGGGATTCGAAAGAACTTAATTATAATGGAAAATTACCAAAAATAATGATGATCCTTTGGCGATTGTAGGTAATGCTAAAAGGAAAGTCTAAGGCCAAAGGTCTTTTGCTAGGTAAGGAAACAAAGCCAAGAGGGGAACAATAGAGGATATGCCCATGGATAAATAGTAACACATATAGGGATTACGGCTCAAACATGACATGTTTGCTAAGACCCATGGGGCAATGAGAAGAAATTTCAGTCCATCCTTCAAGAATGTTTTGCATAAAAAGAAAAGTAGCAACATAACAATCAAGGTTGGAAGTTTGCCACCACTAGCGACAACGAGAGGGTTTATCTTCAACGAATTTTCGAAGGCCTCTAAAAATTTCATAAACCTTAAGGTTTGTCTAGTTTTTTTGTCATTTTGTAATGTATCCACTTGAATAAAAATTTATAATGTGGTACTTAGAGTTAATTAGTAGTTAGAGTCAGTTAATAATCCCATACATTTCCAATTTTGTAAAGAAAGATAGATCCCATTCTATTAACCCAAGGACGAGTTTTTAGTTAGTATTGAAGGTATGATGAATCATTAGTTAGCTAAGATATTGTAGATGTTATATCGTTGATGTTACATCACATTTATGTTGTAGCATCCTTGTCGATGCATCTCAATTGGCTACTAGATCGTAGATGCTACATCACATCTGCTATAACTTAGTTGTGTTGACACATCCCTGTCGATGCATGGGTTGATGCTTTGATGTATATGCATCGATGAAATCTCTATCATTACCTATAAATATGCAAGCACATGTTATGCATTTTGCACCTTTTGATCATTCTGGTCACTAGACTCTTGTAGTTTCATTTCATGATTTTAGTAATTGAAACACCATCAAATCTAGATTATGGCATTTTGGCTAAGTTCTGGAATTATGCTCTTTCCTAGGAGGGAGAATAGTCAGTTTCTTATGTAGAGTGTACTTAGTAGGAAGGCTAGTTTTTGCAGATTTTTTTAAGTGTTGAGACTACGCTCTCCCCTAGTACGAGGTGTACTCAGCCTCTTGTGGAAAGCATAGTTAGCATGAAGGCCAATTTTTGCAAATTTGTTTAAGTGTTGAGACTATGCTCTTCATTAGTAGGAAGTGTAGTTAGCCTCTTGTGGAGAGTGTTGTTAGCACGAAGGCCAATTTTTATAGATTTTTCTAAGTGCTGAGGCTATGTTATCCCCTAGATGGTAGCATAGTTAGCCTTTCATGGAGAATGTAGTCAACATGAAGCAAGTTTTCATAGGTTTTGGCAAGTCTTGAGACTATGCTCTCCCCTAATTGAGAGTGTAGTCAGCCTCTCGTAGAGAGCGTAGTTAGCACATAGCCATTTTTTGTAATTTTTTTTAAGTGTGGGACTACGCTCTCCCCTAGTCAAAAGCATAGTCAACCAAAAAAATATTTAGTAGCCTTCATAGCATAACAATGTCACTCAACTTAACTCCAAATCATCTTTGACAAGTGTAGTTAGCAAAATGCTTCTTTTTTAATCCTTTTTTTGCCCCAAATTTGTAATTATGCTTGACCCAATGAAAGAGCGTGGAGAGCATAGTCTCCAAGTTTCATTTTTTTAGGTACCTTGCGGTCCTCTCAACACATATACATGTAGTTGGTAGTGTAGTCATAACCTTGTAGTCTCATAGAGTTTGGCAAAGCACAACAAAGCACAACACTGTCAACCCTAGCAGTACACCACATGAAT
Organism: Gnetum montanum; assembly: GCA_015680685.1. Lineage (NCBI taxonomy): Eukaryota > Viridiplantae > Streptophyta > Gnetopsida > Gnetales > Gnetaceae > Gnetum > Gnetum montanum. The sequence continues at coordinate 145,540 of MNCI01001832.1, forward strand.
AGTGACTATGTTGAGCATAGTTTCAATCATCCCCTCACCATGTGGCAGTCATCTTGTATTCTGTGCTAACCCTACACCTAAAAATGCCCACATCCTCAAAATTTTTAGCATTGGAAAATTTGAGGGTTGGCTGATTTTTGGCATGAGAAAATCCAAGGTGTGCTTGGGAGAAAACGAAAGGCATTTTGCTAAGTTAAGGAGAGGCGAAGTTGCAAATCACCGTAGACCCCCATAACTCGATAGAACATCATAGTCAATGATACACCATGATGGCCAACCTAGCAGACACAAACACCTGAGCAAAATGCTAGTCTTCGTAGCCAAACATCCCTGAGATTATGACTACACTATCCATTGCACCTATTATACACCATGTACCTTCTAACCCTTTTTGCTATTAACTACACTCAACACCATTTGAGGTGGTGTTTCACTTCTCTCTCTCTTTCTTTGCATTTTCACACTTGCATTTTTTGCTATTTTACTGCATAGCTATGCTTAAAACTACACTTAGGTGGTGGTCTACACACATTGACACTATCCACTTCATTGAAACTTTTTACTATGCTTGTCCCCCTTCGGGTACCTGTGACTACGCTTGACACTATTGACACTATAAACTCTATTAACACTACTAAACATTGCCTACACACTTAACACTATTTCACATAAGCACTACAGCTAACCATGCTGCACCCCTATTGTGTTCTGTAAGTCCTTGTTCAATTGACTAGACCATTCAGGGCACCCTATCTTCGCTTTTAGTAGGTCGTCATGTAGATTCAAGGTTAGGCTATGCACCTATGGACTTTAGTGTTCTAGCTGCCAACATTTTTGGTGACCATAATTTCTAGTGATAAAAGGAGGGCCTAAACCATTTTTCTTTTTATACTTCATTGTGGTTGTCTCGTGTAGTGTAGACTGTAACACCCCAATGGATCTGCTATGCATGCTGCAGTAGCTGGATCATAGGTCAGTGCAGGTGTTGTCTACTAATCGGTTGGTGTATATTGGACCCCACAATTAGGTACCCTAGAACCCCATGTAGCAACCCAAAGCACACATATCCAATGTCTACTAAATTTTTGATGCTTTTAGTTGGAGTGTAGTCATCTCTAGTGTAGTGAGCATAGTCAGCTCCCCAGCATAAAGAGCGTAGTTAGCTCTTTGGTGTAGAAAGTGTAGTTAGCTCTCCGACGTAGAGAGCATAGTCAGTGGTGTTAGTAGTATTTCATGATCAGCAACCCTTGTAGTCCCCTCTTGCAACTTAATCTATATCCATGAACCTAGAACAACCATCAACATCAATCCTAAGCACACTTTCCATCTTGCCCATCCGACAAGAGACCAAAATTAATAACCCTAGGAATCTTGTAATGGTAGAGCCAAGGCAATCCCTTAGGTTATGTAGTTAAGACTTAGAGTACGTCGCGCTAAGTAATGAGTAATACAACTTTATATGCACAAAGATTCAAGTAGGGCTATTTGTAGACTACTTGGACATGGAAGTAAAATGAAGCTACAAACTGATCCATTGAAATGAATGGGAGTATATCCCCTCCTCACTTGTATTATCTTGCTCACAAAGCCCTACTATTGGATGTTAGCCTAGCTCATTCTAACAAGTGAAGATGATGTAGGAACAGACTATGAGGAGCTCCTATAGGAGGAAGAGGACAAGTTCAAAGCCTGCTTCAAGAATGAGGGCTCTTTCCACACTGTCTTTTAATAAGTGATCCCTAGTTTGGCTCTTCTACAGTCTCATTTACCTATTCTCCTTGAGATAGTCATAGCACTAGCATCACCTTCCTACTCCACCAAGACTAGGTCAACACCTATGATAGTAACACATCAAACATAATATACACATTATGATGTAGTAACTCTCTTTAACTTTCCCTTCATGGCATCATTGCCACCCATTCAACCATCGTTGTTTGCAGTAACTACATCAGCTTAACTATGCATCATAGTAGGGCTTGTCTCTAGGTCCCAAGTGACTCAAGCACCCTACGTCTTGCCTATTTCATTAGTGTTCCTGGCATCAACCCAACCCACATATGCGTTGCCTATCGTAATCGCCATCCCTATAGCATAGCCCATGCATCAAGCACATTCTATGATTCTGCAACCTATAGCTAAGCCATGGATCACATAGCTAGTCCAAAAGCAAATTGCGCAACTAGCATAGCTGGTTGGAACATTTAAAAACTTAGACCAGGCATTCCAAATGATCCAAAGCTTGATAGAAGAGGTGAAGTGACTCAAAGCTACCTCCTCTGAAACTATCAAAGTGGTGAACATTTATCAAGATGACCCTATAAGTCCTTTAGTCCCACCTCTAACTCTTTCAGCTAGAGTCCCACTACCTCAATTCACCAAATACAATGGTGAGGGGAACCTCAATGTGCATCTGATCACATTTAGATTAGAGTGCCTACTATTGCAAACATGGTTGCATGTTTTCATACACATGTTTTCCATGTCACTCATTGGAAAAGTGTTACCGTGCATTATCTAGAAGCTCTATCTCCTCTTTAGAGGACCTTCTAAGCCAATTTTCAAGCACTTCAAATACAAGTTGAAGCAAAAAACCACCTTGGACCAACTAATGCAAGTGAAGTAGGGTCATCTAGAGCTCGTGCAAAGGTTCATTTAGTGTTGGAGTACCTCGATGACATTTGATAGTCGAAGCACATCTCTTGGCCATTTTTAAGGGTGTAGTCAATGATATCATAAAGTTGAGACTATATTACTTAGGCCTATAATCCCTAAGCCAAGTCTTTGCCCAAACCAAGAGTATGCAAGATGAAGTAGAAGCTAGCAAAGATGTAGCCTATGTGGCTTAGAAAAACTAGCATGTAAGGAGGGATAAGAATAAGGGAAAGTAGAATGCAATAATGGAAACTGTGACCAAAGAGGCTAAAGCAACCAACCCAAGGTCAATAGCTAGGCAACCTAGAGCCCTAGCTAACAACAATGCTGTCAACCCTAGCATAAGGGTAACCAACCAACCTACATCCTTAGTGGCATAGTTTAAGCTATTCCAAGGTCTAATTTTGAGCACAGGGATCACGCTAAGTACACCTTATTGCTGTTAAAACCTCAGAGTTTCTAGATCAACTGTTAAAATTTGAATGCATCTAGTACAAGAAAATGTTCAAGGATGCTCATAAAAACCATGATAGGTATTATGAGCTACTATGAAATCCTACGTTAGTAGCACCCAACGAGCCCCTAGTGCTCAGGCATTTTAGGCTGGACTGATTTTGCCACTACCACTAGTTGCCCAACCATATTATTGATTTTTTCATAGCCTTGCTGGATGACTTACAAAGGATGATTGATAGAGGTGAACTGGTACTTGACACTGCAAACCTAGTCAAGCCTCAAAACTAGTCTATAAGGGGGTACAATGACCCTCTAAATGTAGATGATGCCAGCTACATCATAAATGCTATTAGCATTGATAACAACCTAGAATTGGTGTAGCAACCATTCATGGTTTGGGTGCTCTCTAGCAGTGAAAGGGTCCCCTCAGCCCCCATGGGTTTGAGGCCCCCTTTTATCATCAAAGTGCCACCTCTTGCACCTACAAGACCCTTCATGATTAGGGTTTTCCTGCAAGTCTATCAACAACAATAGTTTAGCTACCCTTCATCGTTTATGAAACACCATTACATTTGGACTTTGGCATCCCAGTTGCCCCAACGCATAGTTAACACAAAGGCCAATTTGATAATTTTTTCTAAGTGTCAAGCCAGTTTTTGTAGATTTTTCTAAGTGTTGAGACTACGCTTTCCACTACCCTAGAGCATAGTTAGCCTCAAGGACAGCGTAGTCATCATGAAGGTCTAGGTTTTGCAAATTTTTCTAAGTGTTGAGATTGTGCTCTCCACCAACCTAGAGTATAGTCAAGAATAGTCAACTGGAAGCTAGTTTTTGCAAGTTTTGACAAGTTTTGGGACTATGCTCACCCCTAGTTAGGAGCATAGTCAATCTCCAGTGGAGACCGTAGTCAGCACATAGTTGTTTCTGTAAAATTTTTCTAAGTGTGGGATTATGCTCTCCTCCAATCCAGAACATACTTAAGCATAGTTAGTTAGAATAGCATCCAATGACCTTCACAACATACCACTAACACTCAGCTCAACTCTGACTCATCTTTAGCGAGCATAGTTAGCAAAATGCATCTATTTTGTACTCCCTTTTGTTGCCAAGATTGTAACTACGCTCGACCCCATGTAAGATGGTGGAGAGTGTAGTCCTGAAGCATAGTCTCCAAAATTTATTTTTTAGGTACATTACTATCCTCATGTAGTCTCCAAAATTGGTAGTGTAGTCATAGTCTTGTAGTCTTATAGAGCTTGGTAGAGCACAATAGAGCATAACACCACTAGCCTTAGTGGGAAGCATAGTTGGGTGATGGCGTAGTTCCAATTGTTCCCTCTGCCATATGGTAGTCTCCCCTTATTTCATGCTAAACCTAGCCCTATAAATACCCTAGCCCTTGATATTTTTGTGGTTGGAAAATTTGAGCATTGGGCAAGATTCAAGGTTGGAAAGTTGGCAAATTTGGATAGGTAAAACCAAAGCATTGGCAAATCAAATGCACACCAGAAAACTGGAGAGAGGAAAAGTTGCAAACCATCATAGCTCACCTCAGTCCACTTGACCACCAAAAATTCCATTGGACCACTGCCACTGTACACCATGGTAGCCAACCCAGTAGGCACAGGCACCATGGCGAAACATCAGTCTTTGCATCTAGACACTCTGGAGACTATGACTATGCTATCCACTACGCTTGTTGTACACTATGTACCTTATCACCCCTTCTGGAGTTAACTATACTCAACCCCATTTGGGGTGGTGTTTTATTCTCTCTGTCTCCCTTTCTTTGCATTTTTAGCATTTTTTGCATTTTCTACTATTATAATGCATATCCGTGCTTGGGTGGTAGTCCCTACACGTTGACACCTTAATTCTTCGCTAAGGCTTTTGATTATGCTCACATCCAATGACATTGTTAACACCATTAACACTACTAGAATACTTAGCATCATTTCACATTAGCATCGTAGCTAACCACATTACACCCTGGTTGCATCCAGTAAGTCCCTGTTCAATCGACAAGATCATGTAGGGCACACCATCTCCATCTCCAGTAGGCTCTTGTGCAAACTCAGGGTTAAACAATGTGCTTGTGAACCACTAGGTGTTCTAGCTATAGATGTTTTTGATTGACATAGTTTTCTAGAACTAGAAGGAAGGCTAACCCCATTTTCAAGCTCCGTTGAGGTTGTTTTGTGAGCCAGTGTAGATTGGACCCCATAGTTGGTCCCCTTAGGGCCCCACGTAACAACTCCAAACCACACTTGTTTCAACTATTTTGCTAAATTTCCATTGTCTTCAGTTGGAGTGTAGTCATCAAAAGCATAGATAGTTAGTCAGCTCTCTATTGTGAAGAGCGTAGTTAGCTCTTCATAGTGGCAAGCGTAGTTAGCATAGATAGCATAAGTTAGCTCTCGACAGTGGAGAGCATAGTTAATAGTATTAGCCAAAATAGAGTTAGTTTGAGATGGTCCACTGTATTTTGCAGCTAGAAGCCTCTACAATTTTCCTTTACAATTTGTTCTGCAACCATGAACTTGGATCAACCTCTGGTGTTAATTTCAAATGCACTTGAGATCATGCCTATCCAACAAGAGACTAGGAGTGACAACCCTCTAAGTCTCATGATGGTCAAGCTAAGGTAATCCCTTAGGCTATATAGCCAAGACCCAAAGTACGCCGTGCTTAATAATGAATAATATAACTTCATATGTGCAAAGATCCAAGTAGGATTACCTATAGATCACCCTAACATGGAGGCAAAATGGGACTTTAAGTTAATCCACAGGGATGCATGGGAGTATATCCCCTCCTCATTCGACATCATCCCACTCATCAAGTAATGCTACTCATTCTTGTCCTAGCTCATCTGAGCAAGTGATTGTAACATAGGAACTGACTATGAGGAAGCCTTATAGGAGGAAGTGGATGAGCTTGAAGCTCATTCTGAACATGAGCCCCCTTTTTCCACCATCTTCCAACAAGCGATCCCTAGTCTAGTCCCTCCTTGAGTTAGTTCACCCATCCTCCCCAAGATGGTCATAATGGTGACCCTCCTTCCCACTTTATTAGGCTTAGATCTATGCCTATAGTGGCAACCCACCAGATGAAATACATACATTATGGTGCAACAACCCATTTCCACTTGTCCTTTATGGCATCATCTCAAGCTGCTTAGCCATCCTTGCTAATAGCAATCATGTTAGCTCATTCGTATGTTCATGTAGGGGCCATCTCTAGGCCCCAAATGACTCAAGCAATGTATGTCCTACTTTCTTTGCTGGCACCCTCAGTATCAGTCCAATCCACATATGCATGGCTTTCGCTAATCACTGTCCCTATAACATAGATGATGCATCAAGCACATCGCATGGTCCTACAACCTGCAACTAGGTTATGGATCACACAACTAGCACAGTGGATGGCACAACTAGTGTAGCCTTCTAGAGCATCCCAAAACTTAGATAAGGCATTCCAACTAATCCAAACCTTGATAGAAGAGGTGAAGCAGCTCAAGGCCACCTCCTCTAAAACAATTCAAGTAGTGGACTTCTACTAGGACAACCCCATAAGTCCTGTCGTCCTACCATTGACTTTGTCAACTAGGGTCCTACTACCCTAATTCACCAAGTACAATGGTGAAGGGGACCCCAATGTGCATCTAGTGACATTTAGGTCTGAGTGCCTACTACTACAAGCATGGCCACATGCCATCATATGTGTGTTTTCCATGTCGCTAACTCAAAAAGCCTTATACTAGTACCATGTGCTACTCAAAAGCTCTATCTCCTTTCTGGAGGATCTCTTGAGCTAGCTCATGACATGCTTCAAGTACAACTTGATGCCAGAAGTGACCTTGGACTAGATAATGTAGGTCAAGAAGGTCTCTTAGAGCTTGTGCAAAAATTCAAAACAATGGAGTGCCTTGTTGAACGAAATATGAGAGGTCATAATTGAGGCACATGTCTTAGCTATCTTGAAGGGTGTGGTTAATGATTTTATAAAATCAAAGATTTACTATTTGGGCTCATAATCTTTGAGCTAGGCCTTTGCCCAAACCAAGAGCATACAAGATGTAGCAGAAGCTAGTAAGGACTCATCTTACATGGCCTACAAAGACTTGCATGCAAGAAAACATAAGGACAAGGAAAAGTAGAGTGCAACCATGGTAGCCATGGCCAAAGAGGCTAAGGCAACCAACCCAGGACCTACAACTAGACCACCCAAAGTCCCAGCTTTAGAGCCAAGGCTACCAATCCACCTACATCTATAGTGGCCATGACGTAATATAGTCAAAGCCCTAACTTCGAGGACAAGGACTACTCCAAGTACACCTTGTTGCCATTGAAACCATTAGCGCTTTTGTATCAACTATTAAAGATTGGGTGCATCCAATATAAGCAAATGTTTGAGGATGCCAGCAAAAGGCATGATAGGTACTGCGAGCTACTCAGAAACCTTACCTTAGCAACACCAAATGAGCCCCTAGTCCCAAAGAATTTTAGGCTAGATCAGTTCTATTAATACCACCAGTTTTTGGTCATAGCACAGACTTCTATCTAGCTTTGTAAGATGACTTGCAAAGGATGATTGATAGGGGTGAATTGGTGCTCAACACCACAAACCTGGTTAGGCCACAAAACCAATCCATGAGGGTCTATAATAATCCTATAAATGTAAATGATACCAGTTACATCATAAATGCTATCAACATTGATGATGATTCAAAATTAGCATGGTAGCCATTCGTGGTTTGGGTGCCCTCTGGTAACCTAAGGATCCCCTTAGCCCCCATAGGTTTAAGGCCCCCTTTCATTGTTAGAGTGCCACCTCAAGCATCTACAACTTCCTTCATGGTTAGGGTCCCACAACATGTGACAAGAATAATAGTTCAGCCACCCTTTGTCATCAAGGTGTTACAACATGTTGATTCCTTACCTACTTAGAGTTTGGTAGTGGGTAATGCATCAGTCCCTTCCCATCCAAGAGCCAATCATACCGACAACATTAATAGACTATCTAGGTGGCAACCTGGGAGACCTAATGAGCATCTCATAGATAGAATGATCAGGCAACATCAAGAGCAAAGTGCACTCAATCCATTGAAACCAATCCATCTATTTGCAATCCCCATGGACAATATAATTGAGGAGGCCACCACCAATAACTCATAACCAAGTATTGAGGCCCTTGCGTAGGCTAAGCCAACAAAGTCCAAGTCACCTCTTTGTGAAATCCATCTCTTAGGGCATATGGAAGAAGTCAAAGCTAATAAAAATGCAATTGATGGCAAAGACTTCATGGATGCATTAGCCCAAGTTAAGTAAGCACTCAAATAGAAGAACATGAAATTGAGCTTGTATAATATAATCATGATCTCATTTGCCCACCATAAGGCACTGGTGCAGATGTTGACCTTCATCCCTATCATGAAGGAGATCCCTATAGATGAGAACTCCATTCATGTAATGATGTTACCTCCTGCACCATAGAAATCGAGACATACCTTGTGTTTTATGATGAGATGATTAAGGTTGATCCTAAGAAGGGTGAGGACATAATAGCTCCCATGTTTATCACTATACGTGTCAGGTAATGCAAGATTCAGAGGGTGCACATCAATGACTGGGTAGCAACAAATGTTATCCCATACACTGTCATCGATAAATTAGGCCTCATAGACCAAATCAAGCCAACAAAAATCACATGTTTAAAGTCCTTCAACAGGTCATCTGTCATTGTTAGGGGTACTATAACTATAACTTTCATAACAGGGGAGCACTTCCCAATTACTGCCGAATTCATTGTCATAGAGGAGATGCTAGGTTTTAACTTAATATTGGGCAAGTCTTGGTTGGCCCAATTATGAGTCATCTCCTCTATGATCCATCAAGAAATCCACCTTTTGTACTAATGTGGTGAAGGTATCATCTATGGTGATAACACTGCCCCTCTAGCTATCAAAAAGATTAACATGAAGCATGGGTTAGAGGTTGAATTTCCTAATATTGCATTTGTAGTAGATAACAAAACATGCAAGGCCGATGCACTTGAAGAGGTGGTAGAAGCCATTGGCCTTTTGAAGAATGCCCTATGGAAAAATTACCCTTTAATGTAGCAAGCGAAGGTTATAGAGACTATCGAATAGTGCACTCTAGGCCCTACGCGCCCCCTAATACACACCGGATTAGGAAGCAACTGCATGACTAAGGTATCCCTTAGTTTGAAAGTGTGCAAGAACTTGCCCACTATTCGCTTCCATGGACCCTGCATTCAACTCCCCACTTACACTACATTAGTACTATAACATATTATTTGCATTTAGTTTAATTGCTTAGGTTACCATCTGTATTTCCTATGCATTTGATAGCCTAGTTTACATTTCTGCCATTGTTGCTTTAATGCATTTGCTTTCATGAATAAAAAACATCAAAATGCATAAAAACCATAAAAACTAAAAGTATAAAAATAGGAGATCACAACGTGTGGCCCGCTATGGCCTTAAACTGGCAATGTGCAGTCTGCCATGGCCTTAAACTAGTAATGTGCAGCCTACCATGACCTTAAACTAGTAACATAGGATCCATCATGGCCTTAAACTAGCAACATGTAGCCTGCTATGGCCTCAAATTGGGATGTTTTAGCCTACCATGACCTTAAACTAGTAACGTATAGCCCAAAATGGCCTAAAACTATCATACTCAATCCCCTTGCAATGGCCCAAAATGACCTTAAACTATCATTGCGGTCCAGAATGTCCTAAAACTATTACCTTCAATCCCATCACAGTGGCTTGAGATGGCCTTAAAATAGCATTGGCCCTCTCATTATGGCTTTAAACTAGCATGGGGCTTGTAATGGCCTAGTCACACTATCGTTGCATAATCCTAAGTTAGCATACTAATTCATCATGTTGTAAGCATAGTAAGCATAATAAGCACATAGCAAATGACCATAAAAAAGGGTTTACACATTACACATTACATATAGCAAATACATTCATTAGATGTCATATGAATATTAGTACATAGCATGAGTAGCATCATGTGGTAAAAATATAGCAAAAATAACAAAAATGCCTAGCAGTAGGATTACATTTGGTCATGCTCAATCGGTGGCACTAGGTGGGGGTGGAGGCTCTTCTTCCTTTACCGTGTTGCTGGGGCTTGTAGCATCGCTTGGTACCTGCTACCATAACCATAGCAAAAACACATAGTTAGTAAGAAAACATGCACTATACAAGCTAACTCAAAACATTAAAAAAAAACTAACCTAAGAGGATCCTACATTGGTGAGTTCTAGAGGTAACTTTCCAAGGCGAGCCTCCAAGCACCAAAGGATCTTTGCCTCAAAAAGTCATGTCTAGTCCTCTTGGCCAAAGTCAATCCCCACAAGGGTCTTTCCTTTATCCACAGTGGTCCATGCAGTCAACTCCATCGAAAAGGTAGTAAAAGAAGCCTCTCCCAAAGGGGTGATGATCTACCTCTCAGGAGAACCACTCACCACCGTGTGCTACATGAACAACTTATATGCTTGCTTGCCACTAATTTCCTCAAGAAAAATTTGAAGGTAACAATGTTTGGTAGACTCCTCCTTGTACCATCATAGGTACATGTTATGCTCGTGCTTATACTGGTGTTTGTGATTCTTCTGCATTTGCCCCCACCGATAAACCTTTGTGCTATAGTTCTTCCAATCCTAGTTCTTTTGGGCGAGCAAGTCCATCTATAGCCACTACTCTATCAACTCTCATGTGGCTTCAGTCTGACCTCTAGGAGCCATCCAATATTAGGCATACTCAATCTTAGAGATATGTTAGATGCTATCTCCATGTGATCTAGCCACTAGGAAATCATATTTGGATTGAAGATCATTGATCTTTGTATCTTGGCTAGTCACCCTCTCCTGTAGCTTGTGCACACATTTCCATAGGTACTTATTTGAGTGCCTATAGACCCATAATGCCTTCACATAGAAAAGCATGCACTTGTTCAATGTCTTGTACATGTGACAAGAGACTTGATCAACTTCAGGAGAGAGGTCAAGGAAGGCATCCACCTTGGCCACCTTACTTAGATCCCACCAAAGCTTAGGACCTGTAGGCATGCAACAATCGATCAATCTTAGCCAAGAACTAAAAATTCAAGTAGTAAAGTAACATAAAGTAAAGCAACATCGCACACATATCAAGCTTAAGATTTGCTTGTTGCAAGTGGTCCACCATGTTCTCAACGATGGCTTCCATATAGGTGAATTTATTAGGCATATCTACCAACAGCTCCATGCAATAGGTAGATGTGGGACCACTAGTAGGAATATCTAATGTTGTAACACAATGATGCAATTAGCATAGAACTAAATAGCTAAAAATTCTAGAGCAAATAAGCAAGGACAAATGACAACATAAGTTAGTTACCTAGCAAGCCGTCAAGTGTGAGTGTAGGGGGCTCACCTAGCTATGCAACATCAAACAAGATGTCAAAATCACCCTCATCAAGGTGGAGAAACCTCTCTTCCTGCAACTTTTAGAGGGTCTCTACTACCTTATGAAGCTCATTCCCATTGGCCTCACCCTCCTTAGCTTGAGGGGGCACTTCTTTTGCTGCCACCTCAACCACTGCTCTTACAAACTTCTCTACTGTCTCTATGATTAACACATATACATACAAGCACATTAGTACACATATGCATGTCATTAGCTAGTTAATAATATAACATAAAAGAAAAATATAAAAACATAAACATACATAAATATAGTTTAGGCATATAATAAGTTACACATACTAACTAGCAACATTTGCACACAAGCTTTGAAGCTTAATGTGGATCCTCTTGTTGCTTGGCCTTCCAACCTCAAGGGTAGCCTTTTTTGCAAGATGTGGTCTCTTGATCTTGGCCTTAGATGATCCTACTATCTCGGCTATATAGTGATCAGCCATGGTTATGTCCTCAGTGCCAACTAGAGGATCCTTGCCTGCACTATTGCATGAGTGATGCAACTGCCCCACAAGACCCTTGGTTGTTACATATAATGACTCATTGATTTCCTCTAGGGGATCCTACACATGTGTGGTCATGAACATATGCTTAATCCATGGCTTGGATAGCTACTTGCAATCCTACACTACCCATCATCCATTATCTTGCACTACCAAGAGCTCCACAAACCTTCGTAGGTACCCTATGAAAAACATAAAGTGGATGTGGGACCTTGCCTAGAGGTTGAACCACAACCTAGAGATCTTTGCATGTAGGCTGGTAGCTATGTACATAGCCTAATTGAACCTTGTACACTCCAGTAGCATCTCCTTCATCACTTGTGCTTACTCCACCTCAAGGATCTTCCCTTGGGAGAGCAACTTCAAAAAGGCACAAGTGTGGAACAAAGGGTAGAGCTCCCATACCTCAGGCACTAGCACATCCTTAATTGATATGCCCTTGTGAGATCGAGTGGCCCACAACCAGTCCTTGATCTCCCCTCTACATTCCACCTCACTACTAGCCTTCTCAATGATTGTCGAGCCATTAGTGGAGAGGCCAACGAGGTCGGCAAAGAAGGTCTCATTGAGATTTAGTAGTACCGTCACACCGTGCACTTGGATGACAAACTACTTGACATTGCTGCTAAAGGAGTCGATGAAGGTGACCATTTTGACCATTGAGATACTTAGGCTAAGGGCCAAAAATAGGTCCATCAACCTCACACACATGAGCCTAGCAATCAGTGCATCCGATGGTTTATGACATAGCTAGTGTTGCGCTCCCTCCACATCATCATACTTCATGATGAAGGTGGCCTTTGTATGGACCATGGTGATCACCATCACCATGGCTGAGGTAATCATCACTGCATAAAAGGAAAATTAATGTCAACATTAGCATCATGCAAATAAGGCAAACCGAAAAGCATACATTAGTAAGTACATAAGCCAAATCTTAGATGCGTACGTGGCACATATGGTGTGTGAGATGAGGGTGGTGCTTCAAGCATCTCCTTAGTGTTAATCTCATCGGTAGCCCACTCCTCATCCTACTAGTTGTTGATCCTACATTGCTCATGTGCCTTTGGGTATTAGGTAGGGTAGACCTCCAAATTGGGCCCCACCCACTAAATTACAGCTACTCAAACATTCATGCTAGATGAGAACACCTTTAGGGAAATGCGAGTAGGCCCTCCTCGTCAACTCTGAACTTGGCATTAATCATGAGCCATTAGTAATTTGACATGAGCTAGTAGTGAAAAAAATTGCTAGAACCATGAAAACACTTACCCTTCGGTGCAATAGACAGTTATAGGTGGGTTCTGGAACAGGGTGTATACCGGTAATGCAATAAAGAGGGTGTTGCTCTTGTTGTGACAACCAAACCTCATAATGTACCATATCCTAGATAGGTTCCAAGCACTCCTAGGACCTATGCACGAACCACTTGATCCATCACTGCTAGTAGTAGGCTTGTCTGAGATGAATCTTAGGATGCCCTAGTTAGCCCAAGGTAGGAACATCTTGGTGATGGCACTAGTAACCTCCATAGCCAAGTGTGACCACATGATCACACTAAACTATGACAATAAGTATTCTAGGAACTCACATGCCCCTGGCCAAAACCATACTGCTTAATGGCCCACCCACATATATGGTGCTAGCATTTTGGGTATAGGCTTAATCATGCAGCATAGGATGCCCATGAGCTCCATTATGATCAAGATAGGTCATAGCAGCACCCTACAACCATTAAGAAACAAGAAAACATCAATATACATACATAGATGCAAATTTTGGCATTAAATCATTAAGATAAGTTAGCAAAACTAACATAATACAACATAGACTAGCAAAAATTCTCAATTTTGGCAATACCCCCTTGGGCCCTGCAGGTATAGGATGTCAACTAACTCATTTGATGCACTTGGTACTCACTAGGTATAGCATGTTTTCCATAAACTTTGAGCTACATTCTACAGGTTTAGCATTATGCATAGTTTACAAAATTTTTTTTAACTCCAAATTGCCTTAATGGAGAGTGTAGTCCAAAAAATTACAAAAACTTTCCAACTCTGAACTACCTCAGTAGAAAGCATAGTCCAAAAAAGAGAGGGCAAAATTTTTCTAACTTTGGGAGCACATGATTAAGCTTTAAAACATGGAGAGCATAGTCCCCAAAAATAAACATTTTGCCAAACACTTGCAATGCAAGAATTTTTACAAACACCTATCGAGCAACACTCTCAATGCATGGAGAGCATAGTCCCATGGCTATAAAGAGTTACTTTCCATGGTTCCATGCCTAGTAACCCCCTCTACTCGCTGCCATGGCTGGTTGTGCGGCTCACACCCCACAGCCCTCACGGCGCAATGTGTTTGGCCTCTATTGGAACTAAAAGAAAAAAAATATTTTTCAAATTTTTTTAAAAAATGCAGGAAAAATGCCTACCATGTCCCTTAACTCTATGGTAGCTTGCTTCCTGATCAGTGCTTGAACCCCCTACAACTACTTTGTCTACAACCCTAGGCCCTACAACCCCAAGCACTGCATCATACATAGAAGAAAATAGAAAAGAGAAAAATTCCATATCCTAGCAAAAGAAAAACCATTGCCCAAAACCCTCCCCTCCATCATGCCCTCCTTGTAGTTGCAATGTGTCAAAATGATGTGCTGTGGTAGTGGCCATTGCCATGGTAGGGTGCATCACAAGATTACACTTCCAAACCCTTTGCCCATGGTAGAAACAAATAAAAAAATGAACAAAAGGGGAGAGCATAGTCAGCATAGTTGGCTAATGTCAATGGTCTCCTCTCCTCCACACATGCTTGTGGTAAGTAGCTCAATGCTCTCTTTCCCTTGGCAATGTTTATCAATCTTGGGTGCAGGAATCCACTTTAGCACATCATTCTTCTCTAACTACGTTCTCCACTAGTAGTGCGCAATAGCAATGGCAAGACTATGCTCTACACGTCACAGTTGAAAGTAAGAAAATGACAACTTACCCACAGTGAAAACACACCTATATACCCTCTTGGGATCATTTAATGATCCACCAACTTGGGACTATGCTCCACATAGAACGCCTAGTGGATAGCATAGTTGGGTAAGAGCGTAGTCGGGTGAGAGTGTAGTCATCTATACTTAGCCAAAAATTTTAATTTTCACTACCTAGTGAATGCTTGAGCTAATTCTACTCCCCAAGCATGACTAGATCTCCCTAGAATGACATGTTTGACGTGTCTATAGTCTACTAAGAACTAAAACTAATATGCACATAGCCTATCAAGGCCTAAAACTAGCATAAGTATGCTTATCTTCCTAAAAGCCTGCATGCATGCTTAGGCAAATTTCATCACATTGCTTTCTTTTCATTTGTGCATATTAACTTCATTAAAACAAGTGTTGACATTTTTTTGGTTGATTTTGCAGAAACACAACATGACTATGCACGAGTAGCTCTTCTCACCTCTGGTCCTCACCAAACCTCATGGTGATATCAAGTGATGCATTGACCCTCATTACCTAAACCTTGAGCCTATAGCCTACAATGAGTACATAGCATCCGTAGAGGCACCACTAGATTGGACCGACCATCTAGTTAAGGCTCTCGATATAAAGGCAAGGGACATCACAGAGGATCCCCTTGTTGAGATTCCTATGGCTGCATCTAACAATGAGGCGAAAGCATTAAAACTAAGCTTCTTGCTAGAGCCCTAGTATGTCCAAGACATCGTTAAGATGCTTAATAATAACATCAAGGCATCTGCATGGTCATACAAGAACATGCCAGGCCTAGATCCTTGGCTAGTCTAGCACAACATCATTCTCGATCCTTGCATTAAACTGGTTAAATAGAAAGCATGCAATGTTAGACTTGAGGTGACATTGGTAGTCCATGATGAAATCACCAAGCTTTACAAAGTTAGTTTCATCTAGGCTATTGAATGTGTAGAATGGGTCTTCAACATCATAGTTGTGCCTAAGAAAAATGGGAGTATACACATTTGCATAGACTTCTAGGACCTAAACAAGGCCACTATCATTGTTAAGTCCAAAATGGTCCACAATCATGCAAATGATTTTGACCTAGTTCTTAAACATTTCTTAAAACATGATCTTAGGTTGAACTCCTAGAAGTGCGTTTTTGGCATCAAAATGGGCTGAATGCATCATTGACCAACCTTAAGGAGCTACAAGGGTTGCAAGGTAGACTATAGTTCATATGTAGGCTTATCACCCAGTTGACTGACAAGTTACAGTTGATGCAACATCTACTCAAGAGAGGAGTTCACTTCAAGTGGATAGCTCAATGTCAATAAGCATTTGACAACCTTAAGCAAGAGCTAGCACAACTGCCCATGATTCACCCTCCCCAAGGAGATAAACCTTTTTACATTTATCTTGCTACTTCTGACACATCCATCACTTCTTTACTTTGTCATAAGTGAGATGATGGCACAGAGGTCCTAGTTTACTACTTGAGCCATGTATTAGTAGCCCATGAAGTGAAATATAAAAATGTGAAAAAGTACTACCTTGCCCTAGTCTTCTCACTAAAGATGTGAAGGTATTACCATTTTTGTAGCTAAGTTAATATCATTTGCAAAAATAGCATACTTTGAGTAATCACAACGAACATCTACGAAAGTAGTCACATCATGCGATGGAAAGTAATAACGGTGGATTTTAACCTACACTACATTGCACAAGCCTCAGCAAAAGGTCAAGCTATAGCTGCACAACTCAGGACTTCACCTGTAAATGATCAAGAAACCATAGACCTTGAATTCTTAGACAAGCATGTTAATGGAATTAGCCAAGTGCCCATGACTATGAGGCAATCCTGCATTTTGATGAAGCTTCAACCTCCCAAGGGGGTAGCATCACTACCATGAGCACATTTTTCTCTAGGAAGATCCGATCCTTTGCATATTGTTTTACATTTCCTTGCACTAACAATGTGGTAGAGTACAAAGGTCTCCTTCAAACACATGACCTAGGGATAAAAAACATAGCGATATGAGGTGACTCACAATTAGTGATCAAATGGATAATAAAGGTTTATGCCTACAAGGTCCAACATTTATAGCCTTACTGTGACTTGGCAAAGCACTTGCTTCAACATTTTGCAACTGTCGATGTCAAACATATTCCTTGAAATTAAAATGCCATAGTTGATGCATTAGCAACATTAGCCTTAAGCATTGCACCTAACATGTTTGATGCATTGCCTACCTCAGTGGTAGATTGCACTATGCCTATCACCCAAATCACTAATGTTGCATCCATAGTGACATTAAGCACAACCTATGCAAGAGAGTGGTACGATAACATTAAGGCATACCTTCTATAGGGTGAGCCTCTACAACATCTAACTACTACTCAAAAAGACATAGTACGCAAATTTTCATGGTAGTATGTCATTGTGGATGATAACACATTATGTCACAGATCCTACGATGGCATAGTGCTAACCTATGTACCCAGTGGTGAAGGAAAAATAATCGTTGAACAAGTCCACAAGGGATTGTGTAGAGGCCACATAGCACCTAGGGCAATGGTAGCAAAAATCATATGGCTAAGCTATTACTAGCCTTACATGGAGTGCAAATGTGCCTCAAAGATCAAAATATGTGACATTTGTCAATGACATGGCAACCTAATGCATGTGCCACCAACTGAATTACATACAACATAAATCACATGGTTGTTCCAATGTTGGGGCTTGGACATCATCAAACCTATAATGCCTAAGTCCTCCATAAGACATAGCTTCATAATAACCGCAACTAAGTATTTCACCAAATAGGTTGAGGTTATTCCCCTTAGGAAGAAAACATCACAATAGGTTTGCAAACTTATGCTTAATAACATAGTGACCCATTTTAGCTTATCCATGACCATAGTAATAGACAATGGCCACATTTCAATAGTGCTAAAACTAAAGCCTTTTGTGATTGTTTTGGCATCAAACATTCCTTTTCATCGCCATACTACACTCAAGAAAATGATCAAGCAAAGGCCACTAACAAAGTCATTGTCAACCTTCTCAAGAAAATGCTAAGCAACAATAAATGACAATGGCATGAGCACTTAGTCTATGCACTCTAACCCTACTACACAACATGGCAAACAATGATAGATAAGACACATTATAGCCTTATTTATGGGTTTGACGTGATTTTGCTACTTGAATTGCAGGTTCCATCACTCTAGGTAATCCTCTTGAACTTCATTAATGAAGCTCAGAACAAGAAGTTGAGAATAGTAGATCTTGACTCAATAGAGGAGGAGCACATGCATATTCTTGATCACATTGAATGATACCAAGAAAAGTAATGGCAAAAACATCATCATAGCCAGCCTCAACACCTGATCAAGAAAGGGGACCTAGTCCTTAAGGCTATTAGTGAACTCGCAGATAAATTCTCAGTCAACTAGGAAGGGCCTTTCTTGGTTACAAAGGCCTATGACAATAGAGCATTCAAGCTTGCTGATCAAGATAGAAATGAGTTTGCCAATCTAGTGAACCATTCATACTTGAAGTTGTACTATGCCTAGCATGTAACACTGCACATCAATCCAACAAGGTAAATAGTTCATCCACTACAATGTGAAACTGGCATAACAACACATTTTCTATGATGTTAAATTGGCACACACACATACCATTCATCCACTACGATGTTAAATTGACATAGTAGTTCATCCACCATGATGTTAAACTAGCACACAGCCCATCCTTGGGTCATGACATTAAACTGACACAGCATAGATTCACTATGATGCTAAATTGGCATAGCATACATCTGCTATGACACTAAAATGACACAAAAACACATCTTCTATGATGTTAAACTAGTACAGCAGTCCACTAGGACTATAAACTAGCACACCATGGTCTACCAAGACCTTAAATTGGGTTCACAGTCTGCTAGGACCTTACACTAGTAGGGATATGATCTACTAAGATCTTAAACTAGGTTCATGGTTAGTCATGCATAGTTCTATAAGCAAGGGAACAATATTAACTCTAACTCCCCCTCCTCCTCCCCTCTATAAGCAAGGAAACAAGAAGCACTTGAACCAATGTAGCCTTTGGGGCACTTGCAACATCTTCATTCCTCACCATTTTGCTAGTTTTTTTATTACTCGTCATCAGTGTAGCCTTTGGAGCACTTCCAACATCTTCACCCCCTACCATTTTACTAGTTTTTTGAGCACTTTCCACTGTTGTAGCCTTTAAAGCACTTTTAGCATATTTGCCCCTTGCAATTTATTGGCATTTCATTTGTGTTTGGTATTTTTATTATCTTCTCAGAGTTGTGTTTATAGGATGAAGCCCCAAGCGATCATGCAAAGATGCATCTCATCGTAGCAGCAAGTCATCGCATCACTTCAATCTGCATGATTGGACTAGCTAAGCCTCTCAAGCATGCACATCCCTATTACCTTGTTATAGCCTACCTACATCTACCCCTATGTCCTGATACTCTTGCATTCCCCTGCATAGTCAAGATTGTAAACCCTTCTAATGTTTATGTGCTATGACTACATGGCATCCTCTTTAAGTCAAACTATAGAAATCAAGGGAGACATAACATAAGTCATCCCATGGGGAGCCTCTGTTGGCTAGTCAAAGCCTAGATAGATGTAACACAAGTCATCCTATGGAGGATACACCTATCTTATAGATGTGACATGGTTTCACAAACACCAAAGCAAAGCCCATCTTCAAGCACACAACCCACTTAATGAAAAGCACCTTGCAATTAGCATTGAGTAATGTGTAAAACCCAAAGTAGGTCTACCCTGTAGCAAAAAGTAAAAACAAAAAAAAAATAGCAGGGGCATGCCCCCAAATAGAACAATAGCATTGCAATTTTCCAACTGGTCTATCCCTAAATCCACACTAACTCTTTCATGAGCACTTTGACAAGAGATCAACGTTTTCAGGGGCAAGCCACCTTGGTGCCATTGTCACTATCAGCCATGCTGACTTCACATCCTACATCATGACACCTTGTTTACACCTCATCTTCCCTTTATCACCAGTAAATTACCTACACCTTTTAGTCTCAGCATACTACTACCTTCAACACTCTTGAGCATAGTGCAATGACATCCAATAAGGTATTGATGAGTGATGTTGGTGCTAGGCCTGCTATGATGTTTTGCCATTCTTTATCATTGTCTCTTGGGGCATTCTTCTAGATGTCAATAAAGAGGGGCTAATTAAACCACCACCACATTTGGACTTCATGATCCTAGTTGCAAAATCTTCTAAGTTTTGAGACTATGCTCTCCATTGCCCTAGAGAATAGTCAACACAAAGGTTAATTTTGTAATTTTTTCTAAGTGTCAAGCTAGTTTTTGTTGATTTTTCTAAGTGTTGAGACTATTCTCTCCACTACTCTAGAGCATAGTGAACCTCAAGGATAGCATAGTTAGCATGAAGGCCTAGTTTTTACAGATTTTTCTAAGTGTTGAGACTACACTCTCAACTAGCCCAGAGCAGAGTCAATAGGAAGCTAGTTTCTACAAGTTTTGACAAGTGTTGGGACTACGCTCACCCTAGTTAGGAGTGTAGTCAAGCTCCAATGGAGAGCGTAGTCAACACATAACCATTTTTTGGAAAATCTTTCAAAGTGTGGGATTATGCTCTCCGCTAGTCTAGAGTGTAGCTAAGCATAGTTAGTTAGAATAGCATCTAACAGCCTCCACAACATAGCACTAACACTCAACTCAGCTCCAACTCATCTTCGGCAAGCATAGTTAGCAAAATGCATCTTTTTTGTACTCCCTTTTTTCCCTAAGATTGTAACTATGCTCGACCCCACACAAGATGGTGGAGAGCATGGTCTTAGAGGGTAGTCTCCAAAATTTCTTTTTCTAGGTACATTGCGGTCCTCTTGAAAAATATACATGTAGTTGGCAGCATAGTATAGTCTTGCAGTCTTGTAGAGTCCAACAGAGCACAATAGAGCATAGCATTGCTGGCCTCAATGGGGAGTGTAGTTGGGTGATGGTGTAGTCCCAACTATCTCCTCTGCCACATGACAGTCTCCCCTTATTTCATGCTAAACCTAGCCCTATAAATATCCTAGGCCTCAACATTTTTATGATTGGAAAATTTAAGCATTGGGAAAGATTCAAGGTTTGCAAGTTGGTAAATTTGAGTAGGCAAAACCAAAGCATCAACAAACCAAAGGCACACCAACAAACCAAAGAGAGGTAAAGTTGTAAACAACTACAACTCATCGTAGTCCATTGGACCACCATAGCCCACTACATACTATGGTAGCTAGCCTGACAAGCATAGATTCCATGGTGGAATATCAGTCTTTGCAATTAGACACTCTCGAGACTATGACTACGTTGTCCACTATGCCTATCGCACATTGTGTACCTTCTCACCCCTTGTATAGTTAACTACACTCAACACCATTTGGGGTGGTGTTTTGTTCTCTCTGTCTCTTCCTTTCTTTGAACTTTTAGCATTTTACTTGCATTTTCTACTATTGTAACCCATAGTCATGCTTGGGTAGTAGTCACCGCACGTTGACACCTTCATTCCTTGCCAAGGCTTTTGACTACAATCACACCCACTAACACTATTAACACTACTTGAACACTTAGCATCATTCGCATCAGCATCGCAATTAACCACATTGTACCCCAATTGCATTTGATAAGTCCTTGTTTAATCAACAAGACTATCTAGGGCACCCTATCTCCATCTCCAACAAACCCTCACGTAGACTTAGGATTAAACTGTGCACCCGTGGATCCCTTAGTGTTCCAGTCGCTAACATTTTCAATTGCCATAGTCTAAGTGTTATAGTATGCTAGTCCCTCACCTGCTTAAAAGCCAATAGTGGCCAATGCATCGATTCCTTCCTTTCCAAGTTGCAACCTCACTGTCAACACTGGGAAGCCCTTGAGGTGGAAACATAGAAGACCCAATGAGCATCTCTGAAACAAGATGGCTAGGAAACATTAAGATCAAAGGGCACTGGGTTTGCCAAAACTAGTTCCCATATTTGTAGTTCCTATGACGAAAAAAACTAAAGAGGCCATGATAAGCAAGTCACAAGGAAGCACTAAGGCCCCTAAGTAGGCCAACCAAGCAAAGCCCAAGTCGCCTCTATAGGAGATTTGTCTCTTAGGCCATATGGAAGAAGTCAAGGCCAACGAAATTGTAACTAATGGAAAAGGCTTCTTGGATGCATTAGCCTAAGTTAAGTAAGCACTTAAGTAGAAAAAACACAACATTAAGCTTGTATGACTTGATCATGGCCTCATTTGCCCACTGTGAATCACTAGTGCAGATGTTGATCTCCATCCCTATTATGAAGGGCATCCTTGTAGATGAGACCTCCATCCATGTAGTGATGTTACCTCTTGCAACGCAGGAATCAAGTTCCATGTCCCTAGCATTTTGCAATGAAGCAATTAAGGTCAATCCTAAGAGGGGTGAGGTCATAATAGCTCCCATGTTCATCACCATATGTGCTGGACAATGTAAGATTTGCAAAGTACACATTGACGATGGAGCAGCAAAAAATGTTATATCATACATTGTTGTGTAAGTTAGGCCTCATGGATCAAATTAGGCAAAAAAAATCATGTGTTTAAAATCCTTCAATGGGTCACGCATCATTGTCAAGGGCACTATCACCATAGCCTTTGCAGTAGGGAAGCAATTCCGCACCATTACTGAATTCATTGTCATAGAGGATATGTTGGGCTCTAACTTAATATTGGATAGACCTTGGCTAGCCCAACTGTGAGCTATCTCCTCTCCAATTCATTAAGAGATTCATCTGCCATATGAAGGTGGCAAAGTTATCATCCATGGTGATGACACTGCTCCTTTGGCCATTAACAACATAGATATGGAGCAAGGGTTGGAAGTTGAATTTCCTGATGACACACCTAAGGGAAATGATGAGATGCATGAGGCAGACACACCTAAGGGAAATGATGAGATGCATGAGGCAGACACACCTGAAAAGATGGAAAAAGAAAGTGACCTATCAGAAGATGCCCTTTGGGAAGAATTTCCCTTTGACATAGTGAGCAAGGATCAAGAAGACTATCGGATAGTGCAATCTAGGCCCTATGTGCCTCCTAACCCAAAACAAAGTAGGAAGTAACTGTGCAACTAAGGTATCCCCTTAGTCCAAAACATGCTAGGTGCCTACTTGCTATTTGCTTTTGCACACCTTGTATTCTACTTGTTGGTCATGTGACATTTGTTTCGCTTAGATTAGTGTTATGTTATTTTCTGCTTATAGTTGTTTATGTTATTATGCATCGATTTGCTTTGTTTACACATTTATTCACTTTGTTTATTCATTCATATCCTTTATTTACACATTGACTTGGTTAGTTTACATTGTCATAGTTATTAGGTTAATGCATGGAAAATATCAAAGTGCATAGAAATAATAAATGCAAAAGTCACCAAAAAAAAGGAGATAACAATGCGTGGCTTAGAATGGTCTTAAACTAGTAATCCATGGCCCAAATTGCCCTAAACTATCTCCTTCAATTCCTTTGCAGTGGCCTAGAATGACCTTAAACTATCACTATGGCCCGGAATGGCCTTAAAAAATCACCATAAATGATGTTGATGTGGCCCAGAATGGCCTTAAACTATCGCAATCACAAGAATAAAATAGATAGGAATATGTGACATGGAATGGCCTTAAATAGTCATCCTTAATGTCACCATGGCCTAGCATGGCCTTAAACTATTGCCATGACCTACTATGACCTTAAATTATACTAATGTCATCGGCCTGGAATCGCCTTAAACTATTGCCATGGCCTACTATGGCCTTAAAACTAGCAACGCATAGCCCAAAATGGCCAAAAACTAACATCAACCCTCTCACTATGGCCTTAAACTAGCATGGGGCCCATCAAGCTTTTAAATTAAAAACACAATCACTATGGTCCATAATGGCCTAGTATTGCTATCATTGCATAATTCCAGGTTATTGCATTAATTCATCACATAGGCACGTTAGCAATAGGTTACATTATAAGAATAGCAAATGATCATATAGGAATAAAAGTTTGCACATTACATTTAGCAAATAATCATCCATAGAAGATGTCATATAAATATCAATACATAGCATGAATAGAATTATATAGTAAAAATGTAGCAAAAATCCCCAACGGGAGGTACATCTAGTCATGCTCAACCAATAGCACTAGGTGGGGGTGGAGGTTCTTCTTCCTCCACCACGTTGTTGGGGCCTGCAGCATCGCCTCGTACTTGCCACTACCATTAACAAATATGTGCAATTAGTAAGTAAGCATGCATTATACGAGCTAACTCAAAACATAAAAGCTATAAAAAATTAATGTAGCAAAAACTAACCTGGGAGGATCCCACATCAATGAGTTTTGGTGGTAACTTTCCAAGGCCAACCTCCAATTGTTGAAGGATCTTAGCTTTGGAAAGTTGCATCCAATTTTCCTAGTCAAAGTCAATCCCCGCAAAGGTCTTGCCTTCATCCATAGTGGTCCATGTGGGTGGCTACATAGAAAATGTGGTAGGAGAGGCCTCTCCAGAGGGTGTGACAATCTATCTCATAGGAGAGTTTCTCATGATCGTACTCTATGTGAACAAGTCATATGCTTGCTTCCCATTGGTTGCCTTAAGAAACATCTCAAGGCAGCTTTGTTTGGTAAACTCCTCCTTGTACCATCACAAGCATGCATCGCACTCTTACTTATACTAATGCTTATGATTCTTTTGCATCTATCCACACTGATAAATCATTTTGCTATAATTCTTCCAATCTTGATTCTTCTAAGGAAAAAAATCCATCTAGAGCTACTACTCTACCAGCTCCGATGTGGCCTTGTTCTTACCTCTGAGAGCTATCCAATGCCTAGCATACTTAATCTTAGAGGTATGCCATGTGCCATTTCTCTGTAATCTAGTTGATATGAAGTCATATCTGGATTGAAGATCCTTGATTTTCTCATCTTGGCTATTCACCTTCTCCTATAGTTCATGCACCCATTTCCATAGGTGCTCATTCGAGTGCCTACAGACCCACAATGCCTTTGCATAGGAAAGCATGCACTTGTTTGATGTCTCATACATATGACAAGGCACCTCATGAACTTTGGGAGGAAGGTTAGGTAAGGCATCCACCTTGGCCACCTTGCTCAGATCCCACTATAGCTTAGGACCTATAGGCATACAACAACTGATCAATCTCAACCGAAAACTAAACATTTATGTCGTAAACAAGATAGCATATAGCAAAATGACATTACATTGATACCTAGCTCTGGGTCCACTTGTCCAAAGCAGTCCACCATGTACTCAATAATGGCTTCCATGAAGGGGCATTTATCCAACATATCTACCCATGGCTCTATGTGATAGGTAGATGTGGAATTGTTGGCATGAATATCTAATGTTGTAATACAATGATGTAATTAGCATATGGCCTAATAGTTAAAGATACCAGAGTGAACAAAGGAAGATAGATGGCAATACAAGTTAATTACCTAGCAAGCCCTCAGGCGTGAGTGTAGGGAACTTGCCTAGATGGATACCATCAAAAAAAGTGTCAAAATGATCCCCATCAGGGTGGAGCAACCCATCTTCTTCTAACTACTGGAGAGCCTTTGCCACCTCGTGAAGCTCATCTCCATGAGCCACCTCCTTCCCAACATGAGGAGGTGCTTCCTCCATTGCTTCCTTAGTCGTTGCTCTTGCAGCCCTTTCCTCTTTTTCTACAATTAACACACATACACATATAGCACATCATTACACATAACACATCACTAGCTAATTAGTAGTATAGTACAAAAGAAAAACATAAAAATAATACTATACATAAATGCAACTAAGACATCTAAGAAGCTACAATACTAACTTGCAACATCTACATGCAAGCTTTGTAGCTTGATTCAAATCCTTTTGTTACTTGGCTTCCTGATCTCAGGGGAAACTTCCTCTTGAGGATGTACCCTCTTAATCTTGGCCTTAGATGGCCCCACCATCTTTAGTATGTAGTGGTCTACCTTGCTCATTTCTCTGGTGCCAACTGGAGGACCCTTGCCTGTACTATGGCATTAATAATGCAAGTTTTCCATGGGACCCTTGGTAATTATTGATAATGACTCATCAATTTGGGGGTTTTGTGCACATGTGGTCAAGAACATATGCTTGATCCATGGCCTGGATAGCTACTCATGATCCTGTAGCACCCATCACCCATCATCTTGTATGATCAAAAGCTTCATGAATGTTTGCAAGTATCCTACTAAGAATGCAAAATGGATGTGGGACCTTGCCTGGAGGTTGAATTGAAGCCTAGAAATCTCTGCATGCAGGCTGATTGCTATGTACATAGCCTAGTTGAACCTTGTACCCTCTAGTAGCACCTCCTTCATCATCTGTTCCTGTTCCACCCCTAGGATCTTTCCTTGGGAAAGTAGCTTTAGAAAGGAATGAGCACAGAATAGAGGGTAGAGCTCCTGCACCTTAGGCACTAGCACATCTTCGATCGATATGCCTTTGTGAGATCAAGTGATACTCAACTAGTCCTTGATCTTCTCTTTGTGGTCCACCTTCCTACTAGCCTTATCGAAAATCATCGGTCCATCAGCAAGGATGCCAAAGAGAATAGCAAAGAAGGCTTCACTGAGGTCTAGCACTATCATCATGCTGTACACCCAGATGACAAATTGCCTGACATAGCTACAAAAGGAATTGAGGATGGTGACCATTTTGACCACCAGGATACTTGAACTAAGGGCCAAGAATAGGTCCATTAACCTACCATGCATGAGTTGAGCCATTAGTGCATTTGGCGCTTTATGGCATAGCCAATATCATGCACCCTCTACATTGCCATATTTCATGATGAGGGTGGCTTCCATGTGACCTGTGGTGACCACTGTCATCTCAACTGAGGTAACCACCATTGTAACAAAATGTAAAACAATGTTAGCACTCCAACATGCATGAAAAACTAAAAGACATACATAAGCAAGAACATGAGCCAAAACATAGATATGTACATGGCACAAATGGAATGTGAGATGGGGGTGGTGTTGTAAACACCTTCTTGGTGTTAATCTTACCAGTAGCCCACCCCTCATCCAATCATTCAGAGGTTCTGCATTGCTTGTATGCCTTCAGGTATTAAGAGATGTAGACCTCTAGATTGTGCTCCACTTACTCAATCACAACTACCTAAACATTTACACACAATGAGAATACCTCCAAGGTAGTGTGAGTTAAGGCTAGAGCATTTGCATCATCATGCAAGCCATCCTTATCAACTTTGAAGCTGGTATTAACCATGAACCATTAGCAATTTAACATGAGCAAGTAGCACAAAACACTATGAGAGCTATAAAAGCACTTACCCTTCGAGATAGTAGGCAGTTCCAAGTGGATTCTGGAAGAGGGTGTGCAACCATTGTGTAACAAAAAAGGTGTTACTCTTGTTATAATAAGCAAACCCCATCATGCACCATACCTTGGATAATTGTCAAATGCTCATAGGACCTCTACCTAAACCCCCTACCCCATCAACATTTGCAGTGGGCTCATTTAAGATAAACTTTAGGATACTTTGGTTAGCCTCAAGTAAGATCTCAGTGAAGGCACTAGCAATCTTCACTACCAAGTGTGACCACATGATCACACTGAATTGCTGCAATAGGTATTCTAGGAACTTCCAAGCTTCTGGTTAGAACCATACCACCTAATGGTCCACTCACATATCTAGTGTAGGCATGTTAGGGATGGGTTTACTCATGCAACATAGGATGCCCACAAGCTCAACCATGATCAAAATGGATTTCAGCAACATCTTGCAATCATCAAGAAATAGGCAAGGCATTAGTATACATGCATAGATGTAAAATTTTGGTATACACATTATAAATTATTAACATAAATTAGTAAAAATGCCTAATTTTGGAAATACATCCTAGGGCCTTGCAGATGTAGGATGTCACTTAACTTGTTCGATGTGCCTAGCACTCAATGGGGTATAGCATGTTTTACAGACTTAGCACTACATTCTATAAGTTTAGCATTGTGCATAAATAACAAAATTTCTAGTAAATCTAGACTACCTTAGTGGAGAGCATAGTTCTAAAAAGAATAGACATTTTGGTAAACACTTTCCTTGCAACTACACTCGCAACGCATGGAGAGCATAGTTTCATAGCAATGGAGAGCATAGTCTTGGCCACGGTAGTGGAGAGCATAGTTTCCATGCACATCTGCATTGCCACACCATTGCGCCTACTACGCTTACTAGACTCCACTATGGCCCTTCCTCTTCTTCATCGCCACCACCCAAGGTGCAACCCTAGGCTTAGCCCTACACTTGTAGTCTAGAGTGTAGTCTACAGGGCTATCCTTGTAGCAAAAAAACATAAAAAATTTAGTAAAATCCTATCTCCTGCTAACTTTCGCTTGCTATACCCATCGTAGTGTCCCTGATGCTTCAAAAACCCTAACACCAATTGCAGCTGCACTGCAGTGCATGGGGATGGCCATAGCCCCTACGGCCATGCCACAACATGAAGCACATGGTGCCCTAAACCCCATGTTCCTAAATAAATAAATAAAAGAAGGATAGCAATAAAAAAATGATGTGCAATGGTAGCCATGACCCACTATAGCTATGCTGCAGTGCACGATGATAGCCATAACCCCTGTAGCCATGCTAGAGTACACAACATGTGCATCCCTATGCCTTGCAACCCTTAGCCTTGCACTGCATAAGGTAGAAAGAACAAAAAATAGAAGATAGAAATGGACCCTCCTTACTGTTACAAAAAATGCAAAAATGTGATTATTTCCATAGCCCCTGTAGTTGCGTTGTAGTGCTCAATGGTGACCATGGCCCTTGCAACTGCACTACGCAACATGTGCACAAAGCCCAAGCCCCACATATCCAGAACTCCCCAAAGCCCTCACATAAGAAAAGAAAAAATCAAAGTAAGGGGGAGAGCATAGTTAGTGTACCTAGCTAATGTAGATGACCTCCTCTCCTTCACATGTGCCTACGATAAGTAGCTCATTGCTCTCTCTCCCTCAACAACATTCACAAACCCTAGGTAAAGGCATCCACTTCAGTGTACCATCTTTTTCCCAACTACGTTCTCCACTGATAGTGATGGTAGAAGTAATGGTAGGACTATGCTCTTAACATGGTGGTAAAAGCAAAGAACATGACAAGTTACCATGGTAAAATCGCACCTATATACCCTCCCAAGGTTATTTAATGATCCACCAACCTAGGACTACACTCCCTACCAAACACCTAATGGAGAGCATATTCAATCATACTTAGTCCAAAATCATGATTTTTCGTCACCTGGAAAATGCACAAGTTAATTCCACTCCCAAGCATTACCAGCCCTCCTCAGAATGACATGTTCGATGCATCCATTGCTTGCTGAGGCCTAAAATTGGCACAAATATGTTTACTTCCCATAGAAACTTGCATGCATGCTTAAACAAATTTAATTGGATAACCTTTCTGATTTATGCATATTAACTGTATTAAAATAGGTGTCACTTAACATTTTTCTAGTTTATTTTGCAAGAACACAACATGGCTATGCATAAGCAGATCTTCTTACCTTTGGTCCTCATAGGGCCTCATGGTTACATTAAGTGATGCATTAATCCTCATTACCTAGACCTCAAGCCTATAGCCTACAATGAATACATAGCCTCTATAAAAGTACCACTAGACTAGCTCAACCATCTAATTAAGGCTCTTGATCTAGAGGCAGGGGATGTCACAAAGGATTCCTTTGTTGAGATCCTTGTGGCTACACCTAACAATGAGGTGAGAACACTAAAGATAAACTCCTCGCAAAAGCCCTAGCACATCCAAGACATCGTTAGAGTGCTTAACGATAACATCAAAGTGCTTGCATGATCATATGAGAACATGATAGACCTAGATCCCTAGCTAGTCCAGCATAACATCATCCTTAGCCCCTACATTAAATCAATGAAGCGGAAAGCACAGAAGGTTAGACCTAAGGTGGTGTTGGTATTTTGTGATGAGATCACCAAGCTTTACAAAGCTAGTTTCATTTGGGCTATTAACTATGTGACTTGGGTTTCCAACATTAAGGTTGTGCTTAAGAAAAATGGAAGCATATGCATTTGCATAGACTTTTGCAACCTAAATAAGGCAATCATCAAAGATGACTTCCTGTTGCCCAACATCGATTAACTAATCAATACCACCACTGAACACACCTTGTTGTCCTTCATGGATGGGTTCTCAGGCTACAACTAGATTAGGATCAAGTTTGAGCACAAACTCAATATAACTTTCATGATCCCTTAGGGTATGTTTTGCTACACAATGATGCCTTTTGGACTAAAGAATGTAGGAGCAACATATCAACATAAAATGATGTACATCTTTAGTGATTACATGCTTAGTTTGCTTAATGACTATATAGATTATATTACGGTTAAGTCGAGAGTGATCCATAACCACATGAATGACTTAGACTTAGTGCTTAAATATTTTCTAAAATACGAGCTTAGGGCAAATCCCAAGAAATGTGTTTTTGACATCAGAATGGATAGGATGCTAGGCTTTGTAGTATCTGAAGTAGGTATACACATAAATCCTGAGATGGTTAAGGCCATAACCAACTTAGCACTACTGGCTAACCTTA
The DNA here is from genome assembly GCA_015680685.1 of Gnetum montanum. Lineage (NCBI taxonomy): Eukaryota > Viridiplantae > Streptophyta > Gnetopsida > Gnetales > Gnetaceae > Gnetum > Gnetum montanum. Next base: position 176,359 of record MNCI01001832.1, read on the forward strand.
AGGAGCTATGAGGATTGTAGAATAAACTACAATTCATACATAGGTTTATCACCTAGTTAACCGATCAGTTACGACCAATGTGACATTTTCTCAAAAAAGGAGCTCACTTTGAGTGAACACCTTAGTGCCAACAAGAGTTCAACAACATTAAGGAAGAGCTAGCACAACTGTTGGCGACCGTTTGGGACGCGACCGCCAACAAGTGTCCTCGAACAGGATTTAGGTGCTTGCTGGTCTCTGGCAACACCAAGGCCTAGATACCTCCAAATAAACTCAGTAGTTAATGTGAGTATGTGTGTGTGCTGTTGCGGCGTGCGGTTGTGAGAAATGTAACGATTGCGTTGTGTGTAAACTACAAATGACTTACTTTAAAGAGATTCAGCCAACTTTGCCAAGTACTGTGAGTTCTTGAAAATTTCCTATTTTGTTCAACTGCCTAGTCTACGCGGTCCTTATAATACCTACTTGTAACAAATAAAATTTTGCAAAAACATTTGAGCACAACTCCGCAATCTACTCCTAATTTTCCCCAGAGAAAGAGATAGTTCCACAAGAAAACTAGAAATAGAGCAAGATTCGATGGAAATAAGCAGAAAAGAAAAGAAAGCAGATTTGTGTAGACCTCAAATATTTAAACAAGGTAAAATGACACGAGTAAACACTTCGCAATAAAGCTATCCCAAATTCAATATCTACGAATTGTTCAAACTTCCAAGGCTCAAACAAGCAATATCTTCAAGAAAAGATTCTCTGAACCCTCTCGACTACTGAATTGTTCAACGGCGTGACTACAAAGAGAGGCTCTCTTACAACAATCCCAATAGCAGTTCCCACACATTACACAATAACAAAATTTACTACTAAAATGCTCTTAAGGCTTTTAAACACAAGCTCTTCTATGGAAAAATTTTAATAGAAATTTCTATCGGGCAACAAGAACAACAAGAGGAATCTAAAAATCCCAAAATTACTTGCCAAGGATGATACTATCTAAACCACTAGCTAGAAAATTTAAACAAAATAAAAAATGAAATGCATAACTCACAGGACCATGACAAAGAGGCTGAAATCTTTATTCTAGCAAGCCATCTTGCAAGCAATCGTTCACACTTTGTTCTTTACAAAATTCTCTTCTCCCAAGACTCAAAGTATCTCCAAGTAAGAGTCCAAGTGCTAGCTAGTAGTCTTCAAAATGTAATGTATGAGACCCCAAGTGTGATGATGATATATCTCCCCCTCCTTTTTCCCTTTGACCCTTGAAGCCTTTTTATAGGGTTCCAAGGTAGGTAGGGAAGTTACATATTTAAAATATCTCACCTAACTTCTCTCCCGAGTAACTTGGCCAACCAATTGGAAGATTATTTGCCCAACAAGTTAGGAGGAAGTTATGTAGTTAGGGAGTTAGGAAGTTATACATGAAATTAGGAGAATTTTATGCTAACTTTAATATTTATATTAAATGTGATTAGTATTTATATTAAATGTAAGGTGATATTACAAATAAATATTTTAAATATCAATATTGCAAAAATTTTATGGGTAGTAACTTATATATAATAATGTTTTAAAATAATGTCTATGACTTGGGGTAATTAAAGGCAAATTTCTAAACCAAGGCTTTACACCATGAGTACTTCACACTATGGGTATATATCTATCTATATATATATGTATATATATGTTGGTTAATTTGTGATTATTTTAAACTTTTATTTGATGAACTGCAACCCCGGTTTACCAGCATCGGCCCAAAATATCTCCTGACACCTGTCTTGTTGTGCCTTTGTGTCTCTACTGCCTTATTTCGTGGACTGGTATATGACATCGGAGGCATCGGCATTGGGCATGGCTACTATTTTCGGATTGCAGGTTCCAGGGCGAGTAAACTTATGATTGCCATTTTTTAACCGCCTGGAAAAATTTTGAAATGCATTCTTTGGGAAAACCGAGGCCTATTTGGCAAGGTTGGAGGCGGAACCCGAAACTGAAGATTTTGCAACTATCTTCTTTGTCCTCCGCCGCGACTGCGTGTTGTGTTGGTGCCGCTGCCGTCATCGTAGCCCTCATCTCCCTCAAGTCGCCCGCAGCAACCCTCGGTTAGATCTAGACGTGGTCGAGGCCATGGCCCCATGCGCGACAGAGACCACTACCTTTCGTCTTCTGCTATCGCCGTTCATCTGCCTTCCGCGACCGTTGTCTCATTTTGCCCATCGCACGCCATCTGTCCTCCGTTGATGCGGCCACCGACGCGCAGTGGAGCAAGGCCCTGGTATTGAATCGCGCGGTGCAGAAATTAGTAGGGTTTGGTTACCCTACTTGCGCGAAGGTTTTTGTATTTCTGTTTGCAGAGGTGGTGGCCAACGCTGCTTATGGTCCCAAAAAAAAAATGAAATGTTGATGTCTGCTTCTCTTTTTTTTTTTTTGAAAACAGCTTCTCTGAATTACGCGGCATGACGCTTAGCAACAGTATGAACCTTCATCCGGTGCAGATCATACTCAGAGGGCTTAGCACTGGGAACAGATCTTGGGCTCGCGGTTCTCTAGGAATTTTGATTTTCTGGAACGGGATGAATTTTGATTTTTGGAAATAGGAATAGTTTATGTTACCTTTAAAAATTTAAATGATAAATTTATAATCCGAAAGTAAGATAGAACAAAGACTCTGGAACCCTTTCCATCAAAATATAAATTGTTCTGCTGAATTTGAGTTGCTGCAGAGGTTGCTTTCTGGAATAAAATGGATACAACACAAATTTTACTTAAGATGCCCTCTGATTTGTTATATCTTTATACCATATAAATGGTAAATTGGGCGTCTTCCATAATCCCACTATGTATAGGAACACATTGTTTTTAAAAAAAATGCTACTTATTCTTTTTCCTCTCAAACCCAAATTTTAGCTACTTCTCCAAGAACTTTTAACCAATTTAACCTTACTAGCCTGCTCCATGAAATGGCCAAATGTGCGAACATTTCTGCCCCCTTAAAATCTTAAAGAAACTTGTGCAATCTTATTTCAAAACTAAAACATCCTGAAATTTTCATTGAATTTTTACATTCAAAGGAAATCTTTTTTGAGGAAAATTCCCATTTAACATAAGGTGTGATGGGACAAAAACCTCATTCCTAAGAAAAATAATAAACTGTACATCATCAAGACCTTCATGGACTATTCTTGGAATGGAAACTGAATTGTGAGGGTTACCCTAGTGGGAATCCTCATCTCTCTCACCATTTCATAGGAGATTTCTGATGTGATGAAGGCGGTCTTGTTGTTCTCTAGCATGGTGGAGCTTTCACCTTGATCTACTGGAGCTTTCTCTTTGGCACTTTTCTCATTTTCCTTTTCGGATGAGCTCTTTAGTTCTTTTCCATTAAGTCCTTCATTTTCCTCTCGGGAGACAAAAGCTTCTCCCCATCCCCATGAAGACTGTTCATAGTTTGGTGGCTCTTCTCTTTTCTCTTCTTCTTTGGAACAATCTTGATATCGCCCCCAAACATTGGACTCTATATCCAAGCCTCTAGTAAGAAAAGAAAATTCATCGGATAGCCAAGCCATAAAAGGACATTCCTTTGGAGCTCCACAAGATCTAGCCTTTAGATAAGCTTTCAATACATGCTCAGGGCAGCATCCCATCACATATGGAATAAAAGACTTTTTCATTGCTCTCTCAAACTCCATTAGCTCTCCCTAACCTTCACTACCAAACTTGAATTGAAAGATGATGAAATCTTAAGCAATCTAACCCTCCTTTTATAGGTGCTAAGAATTTTAACTTCCATCCAAGTGTCTTCAACCAAGCTTCCTTCTTTCTAGGCATTCAAACCATTTGTCACAATCCTCACTAAGTGGTGGATGAGTCACCTTCCCCACTTGTCAAACTTGTAGAATTCCACTTGTTTCACTTGTAGGCTTCCACTTGCCCCATTTGAAGGAAAGATAATGTTTCAAATATAAATAAAGCATAATTAAATATAATAATGGACACTATACTCCTAGTAATATTTACATAATACTATATACATATATTATTTTTTGTCTTAACATCTTCCAGTATGCAATTGTCCCAAATAATGTTTTATATGCAAAACATTATATGGAAATTGCAATTCCATGCCATCCAAGGTTGATAATTTGTAAGTATCCTCTGACAATTGCTTTGTAATTTGAAAGGGACCAATCCATGTCGGGGTAAACTTATTTGGTTTCTTCATATTCCATAATAGGACAAGGTCCCCTATCTTGAAAGTTCTTTTCAAAGCCTTTCTATCAAACCATCTTTTAACTTGAGAGGTATTCTGTAACAAATTATCCCTTGCTTTATCTACTTCAGCTTCTCTTTTAATAAGCAAAGTCATGAAACTTCTATCTTTATCAGTCCTTTCACTATATCTTTGTACAAATTCAGAAGTTGAACTTATAATCATGTTTGTGATTCTTGCTGGCAAACCATAGACTAAGTTATACGGTGATGTCCCAATAGCTTTCTTGAATCTAATTCGATCTGACCATAA
>MNCI01001832.1:186691-229584 GCA_015680685.1 Gnetum montanum
TTCCAAGGTAGGTAGGGAAGTTACATATTCAAAATATCTCACCTAACTTCTCTCCCAAGTAACTTGGCCAACCAATTGGAAGATTATTTGCCCAACAAGTTAGGAGGAAGTTATGTAGTTAGGGAGTTAGGAAGTTATACATGAAATTAGGAGAATTTTATGCTAACTTTAATATTTATATTAAATGTGATTAGTATTTATATTAAATGTAAGGTGATATTACAAATAAATATTTTAAATATCAATATTGCAAAAATTTTATGGGTAGTAATTTATATATAATAATGTTTTAAAATAATGTCTATGACTTGGGGTAATTAAAGGCAAATTTCTAAACCAAGGCTTTACACCATGAGTACTTCACACTATGGGTATATATCTATCTATATATATATGTATATATATGTTGGTTAATTTGTGATTATTTTAAACTTTTATTTGATGAACTGCAACCCCAGTTTACCAGCATCGGCCCAAAATATCTCCTGACACCTGTCTTGTTGTGCCTTTGTGTCTCTACTGCCTTATTTCGTGGACTGGTATATCACATCGGAGGCATTGGCATTGGGCATGGCTACTATTTTCGGATTGCAGGTTCCAGGGCGAGTAAACTTATGATTGCCATTTTTTAACCGCCTGGAAAAATTTTGAAATGCATTCTTTGGGAAAACCCAAGCCTGTTTGGCAAGGTTGGAGGCGGAACCCGAAACTGAAGATTTCGCAACTATCTTCCTTGTCCTCCGCCACGACTGTGTGTTGTGTTGGTGCTGCTGCCGTCGTCGCAACCCTCATCTCCCTCAAGTCGCCCGCAGCAACCCTCGGCCAGATCTAGACGTGGCCGAGGCCATGGCCCCGCACGTGATAAAGACCACTACCTTTCTTCTTCTGCTGTCGTTGTTCATCCGCCTGCCGCGGCCGCTGTCTCGTTTCACCCATCGCACGCCATCTGTCCTCCGCCGATGCAGCCACCTACGCGCAATGGAGCAAGGCCCTGGTATTGACTCGCGCGGTGCAGAAATTAGTAGGGTTTGGTTACCCTACTTGCGCGGAGGTTTTTGTATTTCTATTTGCAGAGGTGGCAGCCAACGCTGCTTATGGTCCCCAAAAAAAATGAAATGTTGATGTCTGCTTATCTCTTTTTTTTTGAAAACAGCATCTCTGAATTACGCGGCATGGCGCTTAGCAATAGTATGAACCTTCATCCGGTGCAGATCATAATCAGAGGGCTTAGCACTGGGAACAGATCTCGAGCTCGCGGTTCTCTAGGAATTTTGATTTTCTGGAATGCGATGAATTTTGATTTTTGGAAACAGGAATAGTTTATGTTACCTTTAAAAATTTAAATGATAAATTTATAATTCGAAAGTAAGGTGGAACAAAGACTCTGGAACCCTTTCCATCAAAATATGAATNAAAAAATGCTACTTATTCTTTTTCCTCTCAAATCCAAATTTTAGCCACTTCTCCAAGAACTTTTAACCAGTTTAACCTTACTAGCCTGCTCCATGAAATGGCCAAATGTGCCAATAGCAACTACCTGTGATTCATCCTCCACAAGAAGATAAGCCTTTTTACATTTACCTTGCCACTTCTAATACATCCATTGCTTCTCTTCTTTGCCAAAAGTGAGATGATGGCACATAGGTCCTAGTCTACTACCTAAGCCATACATTAGTAGCCCATGAAATGAAATACAATGACATGGAAAAGTATTGTCTTACCCTAGTCTTCTCACTAAAGAAGTGGAGGCATTACTTCTTCTACAACTAGGTTAACATCATTTGCAAGAATAATGTACTGTGAGTTATACCAACAAATATTTATGAAAGTAGTCACATTGCATGATGGAAAGTAATAATAGTGGAGTTTGAAATACATTACGTCATACAAGCCTCAATGAAAGGTCAAGCCATAGCTGCACAACTTACGGCTTCACCAGTAGACAATCAAGCTTCCATAAACCCTAAGTTTCTAGATGAGCATGTTAGTAGTATTAGCCAAGTGCCCGACAACTATGAGGCACTCCTACATTTTGATGGAGCCTCAACTTCTTGAGGGGGTAGTGTCACTACTATTATCATGTTTTCCTCTATGGAGATCTGACCCTTCACATATCGTTTCGCATTTCCTTACATGAACAACATGGTAGAGTATGAAGGTCTCCTCTAAGGCATCCTTGCAACATGTGACTTAGGGATCCAATGCATATTCATCCAAGGTGACTTAGAACTAGTGGTCAATCAAGTAATAGAAGTCTACGCCTAAAAGCACAACATTTATAGCCTTATTGTGACCTAACAAAACACTTGCTCCAATACTTTGCAATTTCAAATGTCCAACATGTTTCCTAAAGAGAAAATGGTATTTCTAACACACTTGCAACATTATCCCTTAGCATAGAACCTAGCACGTTTAATACATTTCCCACTTCAATGCCAGGTTGCACCACACTTGTCATGCAAAGCATCAAAGATGCATCCATAGCCATAGTTAGCACCACCCATGCAAAAGAGTGGCACGATGATATCAAGACATACCTTCTATAAGGTGAGTCCCCACAACACTTAATTGCTACTCAAAAGAATGCAATACACAAACATTTGTAGTAGTTTGCCATCATAGGTGATAACACACTATGTTGTAAATCCTATGATGAAATATTGCTAACCTACATAAGTGAAAGCAAATCAAATGTGATCATTGAGCAAGTCCACAAAGGACTGTGTGAAGGTCACATAACACCTAGGGAAATGGCAATAAAAATCAAATGGATAGGCTACTATTGGCCTTACATGGAAAGAAATTCCATCCAAAAGGTCAAAATGTGTGACATTTTTCTACACCATAGCAACTTAATGGACGTGCCACCAATTGAATTGCACACAACAAAAATATAGTGGTCATTCCTACGCTGGGGCCTAGACATCATCAGACCCATAATGCCTAAGTCCTCTACAGGACATAGCTTCATAATAACTACAATAGAATATTTCACCAAGTGAGTTGAAGGTATTCCCCTTAAGAAGAAACCATCGTAGCAGGTTTGCAAGTTCATGTTTGACAACATAGTGACCCATTTCATGTTGCCCATAACAATAGTAATGGGAAATGGATTGCAATTCAGTAGCACTAAAACCAAAGACTTTTGTGAGAACTCTGGCATCAAGCATTCCTTTTCATCACCATACTACTCTTAGGTAAATGGCCAAGTAGAGGCCACTAACAAGGTCATCATCAACCTCCTCAAGAAAATGCTAAGCAATAGCAAATGACAATGGCATAAGTAACTAGTCTATGCACGTTGGGCCTACAACATGATGCATCGAACAACAATATGTAGGATTCGTTGTAGCCTTGTCTATGGATCTAAAGTAGTTTCTCACTTAAATTGCAAGGTCCATCACTCTATGTAATCCTCTCAGACTTCATCAATGAAGGTTAAAAAATTAGCTGAGAACTGTAGATCTTGACTCAATAGAGGAGGAGTGCATGCATACACTTTATCGCATCGAGTGGTATTAAGAAAGGCAATGGCAAAAGCATCATCACAACCAACATTAGTGCTCGATTAGGAAAGGGGACCTAGTCCTCAAGGCCATTCATGAACTTGCAGATAAATTCTTAGCCAATTGGGAAGGGCCTTTCCTAGTCACTAAGGCCTAAAACAACAGAACATTCAAGCTTGCTGATCAAGATAGAAACAAATTTGCTAATCCGGTAAACCACTTGTACTTAAAGCTGTACTATATCTAGCATGTTGCACCACCCACTAATAAAGCAAGGTAAGCATTTTTCTACTACAACATTAAACTGGCATAGCTCATTTGTTATGACATTAAACTAGCACAAAGGTCCACTATGACTATAAACTAGTAGTTCCCCATGAATTTAAAGTGGCATAGCTCATCTTATATAATGATAAACTAGCATAACTCATCCACTATGATGTTAAACTAGCATAGCTCATCCTTGGGTTATTACATTAAACTGGCATAATTCATTTGCTAAGACGTTAAACTAGCATAGAGTAGTTTGCTAGGACTATAAACTAGCACAGTATGATTTGCTAGGACCTTAAATTGAACCCAATGGTTCTCTAGGATCTTAAACTAGTAAAGCCATGGTCTACTAATATCTTAAATTGGGTTCGCAGTCAGTTTTTAATGAAGTTTTCCATCCTAATACAACTCTCCTTCCACACTCCTTCTACACCAAGCGAGTGAGCACATTACAATTTTGAAATAAAGTGCTTGTAATCTACACAAATTATGTAGCTAATGTGACCTTTTGCATTTTCGCCTTTGCAATCTATTTGCATTTATGTGTTGTATGGGTTGCTTGTCTTCTTGGAGTTATGTTTATAGGATGATGTTGTAGGTAGTTGTGCAAAGGTGCATCTCATCATAGCAGCAATTCGCCACATTGCTCCAATGTGCATGATTGGACTAGGTAAGCCTCTCAAGAGTGCATATCCCTATTACCCCATTATAGCCTACTCACCTCTACTTTTATATCCCAATACCCTCTCATTCCCCACATAGCAGAGATTGCAAACCTTTTTTATGTTCACGTGTTGTGACCACATGTCATCCTCTTCACATCTCACATCAAATTTTAGCTTTCCAAGGTGAACATAACATAAGTCATCCCATGGGAAGCCTCTGTCAACCGGTCAAAGCCCAAGTGGATGTGACATAATTCATCTTAAGGAGAAAACACATGTCGTACAGATGCATTGCAGTGTCAAGTCCATCTAGTAACATGTAACTCACTTGATGGGAAGAACTTCATAGCAAGCATTTAGTACTATGTAGAACCCAAAGAAGGTTCACTTCACAACAAAAAAGCATAAACACAAAAAAAGAGGGGAAAGCACATCGCTAAGCAATCTAGCAGCAAAGAAGTTCGGTAGCCAGCCCAACCTTGAACCTACACCTTGACTCTCTCACAAGCACTTAATGAGAGGTTGATGTTTTCAAGGGAAAGCCACTCTAGTGTCATGGTCACCATCATCTATGATGTTCTCATATCATAACATCCTATTTACACCTCATCTCCCCTTTTATTTCTAACACATCATCTACACCTTTTACTTTCGCTTCTCACCTATCATCTAGCATACCACTATCCAAAACACTCTTAAGCATGGTGTAGCGACATCTGATCACTCACTAAAGAGTGATTTTGGTTCCATGTCTATTTTGGTTTTTTGCTATTCTTTGTCAATGTCTCTCAAGCCACTCCTCTAGAAGTCAACAAAGAGGAACTAATGAAACACCACCAAATCTGAACTATGGCATTCTAGCTATAAATTTTGGCTAAGTGCTGAGACTACGCTCTCCCCAGTAGGGAGCATAGTCAACCTTTCATGGAGAGCATAGTCAACATGAAGGCCAATTGTTATAGATTTTTCTAAGTGTTGAGACTATGCTCTTCCCTAGTAGGAAGCATAGTTAGCCTCTCATGGAGAGTGTAGTTAGCACGAAGGCTAGTTTTGGTAGATTTTTCTAAGTGTTAAGACTATGCTCTTCCTTAGTAGGAAGTGTAGTCAGCCCCTTGTGGAGAGCATAGTCAGCATGAAGGCTAGTTTTTACAAATTTTAAGTGTTGAGACTATGCTTTTCCCTAGTTGGGAGTGTAGTTAGCCTCTCGTGGAGAGTGTAGTCAACATGAAGCAAGTTTTCACAAGTTTTAGCAAGTCTTGGCACTACACTCTCCCCCAATTGAGAGCATAGTCAACCTCTTGTAGAGAGCATAGTTAGCACATAGTCATTTTTTTTGCAATGTTTTTCCTAAGTATGGGACTATGCTCTACCCTAGTTTAGAGTGTAGTTAAGCATAGTTAGCTAGAAAAATCTCCAGTAGCCTCCATAGCATAGCAACGTCACTTAGCTCAGCTCTAACTCACCTTCGGCAAGTGTAGTTAGCAAAATGTGTCTTTTTGTGTTCCCTTTTTTGCCCCAAATTTGTAACTATGCTCAACCCCATGTGAGGGCATGGATAGTGTAGTCTCCAAGGTTCATTTTTTTTAAGATACCTTGCAAGTCTCTCGACACATATACATGTAGTTGGTAGTGTAGTTATAGTCTTGTAGTCTCATAGAGTTCGACAGAGCATAGCAAAGCACAATACCATCAACCCTAATAGTACACCACATGAATAGTGACTATGCTAAGTGTAGTTCCAACCATTCCCTCCACCACATGGAAATCATCATGATTCCACACTAACCCTACACCTATAAATACCCATGTCCTCAATGTTTTTAGGGTTTGCTCATTTGAGAGTTGGCTACCTTTTGGCATGAGCAAATCTAAGGAGTGCTTGAGAGAAAACCAAAGGCATTTTGGTAAGTCAAGGAGATGCAAAGTTGCAAACGACTACAGACACCTATAGCTCGATACAACACCGTAGCCAACAATACACTACGGTGGCCAACCCAGCAGATGCATACACCTTGATGGAATGCCAGTCTTCATAGCCAAACACCCCTGAGACTGTGACTACATTGTCCACTACACCTATTGTACACCATGTACCTTCTAACCCCCTTTGGTGTTAACTATGCTCAACCCCATTTTGGGTGGTGTTTTGCTTTTATCTTTCTTTCTTTGCATTTTTCACACTTGCATTTCTCATTATTTTACCACATAGCTACACTTAAAACTATGCTTGAGCAGTGATTTACATGCATTAACATCACCTACTTCACTAAAAATTTTGACTACGCTCATCCACCTTTGATCATTTCTGACTATGCTTGATACCATTGACATTATTGATGCTATAAACATTATTAACACTACTAAAAATTGCATGCACACTTGACATCATCTCGCATTAGCACTACAGCTAACCACACTAGACTCCCATTACATCCAATAAGTCCCTGTTCGATCAACTAGACCATTTAAGGCATCCCATCTCCACCTCTAGTAGGCCCTCACACGAATTTGGGGTTAGGTTGTGTGCCCATGGACCTTGGTGTTCCATCCATTGATGTTTTTGGTCACCATAGCAACTAGTCAGTGAGTGCCAGCAATGTGAATTTGAGTCAATTGTACGATGTCTTATTCCAGTAACATTGTACTTAGGCATAATTCATGAATGGAAATAAGATCAAGATTGATTCATATTCATTCTAATACTTAACTTAGATTAGATTCACTTTCCATGCAATTTTCTCTTCATGTACTTAGTTAATATTTATGTTTTCACACATATTAATCAATTGGCAGAATGAGCACGACCAACTTTGAGCATAAACATGTGTTTGCTTGGTAATTCTAGCAACGTTATTTCTTGGCTCACCTAACAAAGTAACACTTGGTAATCCTAGTAGTTGATACATGGGTTCATAACATGTATAGCAAGTTGGGAAAAGACACTCATCACCTATAGGCTATTTTAGTATTTATCTTCTTGTTGTTAATTAGATTAAATAATTAATTTTTCTATTATTATTAAGATTAGCATAAGGAAAAAACAACATCAACCATAATATGCCTCACTTTGGACTAAACCATATGTGAAAACGCTACCACGGGTCTAAGTGGGAAGACAGTGTCCAAAAATCAATGTTTAACAATCTAGATGCCACAACTAGTCCCATCCATAAAATTCAACCAGGTTGCATGTGAATGCTCGTGACTTGTATGGTTAAGCATAGGGAGTACCCACCACTCATCAGATAAGAAAAAAAATCCAAAGGATCTTAGATGTTAGCATAAAGAAGATGAAGACTCCTTTGAAGAAAGGTATGAGTTGCTTTGCAATGAAATTATTTCCTTTCAAAGTCTATGTTTTAAAATGAAAGAAATCTTACAAGACAAGGAAATAAAGATTGACACTCTTAATGATGAATGTTGCTATTTAAAGAAAGAAAAATTAGATCTAATGACTGAAATTTAAAGGCTAACCAATTTTATTAATCAAAATAATAAGAAAGTTGCATAAGAGAAGCTCAAAGACCAAGAGCAAAAGGATGTATGCATTAAGGATTTCTTAGGCTACCCAAAAGGAAATCATTTTAGGTTTGGTAATATAGCAAGATTTAAAACCTCAAATTTCTTTTATTGTGGAAAATTTGTACATGTTTAGGCTTGTTGCTATCTATGGATGAAACATTACACTTGGTCTTTTTAAAAACAACCTAGACAAGGTGCCTTGCAAGGAAAGAAATTTTGGAAGTAAAAAGAGAAGAAATCTAAACAAAACATGATGGCTCAAGTTGCTTTCTCTAAAGTTAAAACAAGTACATGGTATATTAATAGAAATTATTTAATACATATGACAAGAGATAAATCCAAATTCATACACATTTTAGAAAAAAATTGTGAAATCATGACATTTGGAGATGACATGGAAGCTCCTATAATAAGTATGGGTACTGTAGGAGGGAAAGCTAAGGTCAACCTATTGTAAATAAATTTTTCTTTGTTAAAGGGCTAAAGCATAATCTCCTTAGTGTTAGTCAACTTTGTGATTCAAATTTTGATGTTACCTTTTCAAAAGAAACTTGTAGAATTAAAGATTTAACCTCTAAAAACTTTGTTATAGAAGGAACTAGAAAGGAAAATGTTTACACCACCATATTTGAAGAAAATCGTAACCTTGAATCCAAGTGCTTGATTAGTAATATAGATGATGTTCATTTGTGGCATAGAAAATTATGTTAGATAAACAAAGATATTCTTGAGACACTTGTGACAAAAAAAATGGTTTATGGATTGCCTAAACTCAAAGATTTAATTTGAACACATGTGAGGCATGCCAAAAAGAAAAGCAAAAAAGGGTAAGATTTGGTAGAAAAATTACATCTCTATCCATTAAACTTACTTCACATGGATCTAGTTGGCTCTTCTCAAATGTTTAGTTTGGGAATAAAAAGGTATTTTCTAACCATCGTTGATGACTACTCTTTTTTCACTTGGGTTGCCTTTTTATATCATAAGGGTGAAGTATTTGATCATTTCCTAAGAATTTGTAATTAGATATAGAAAGAAAAAGGATATGGTATTAAATTCATTAGGAGTGACAATGAAGGAGAATTCAAGAATGCTAAATTTGAACAATATTGTCAAATGTATGACATTTTTCATCAATTCTCTATTGCAAGAACTCCTCAACAAAATGGTATAGCTGAAATGAAGAATAGAATCTTAAATGAAATGGGAAGAATTATATTGAATGAAAAAAATATTTCTTACCATTTTTGGGTTGAAGCGATTAATAATGCATGCTATGTCTCTAAAAAAGTACTAGTAAGTAGATTCATCACTAAAATTCCTTATGAATTATGGATTGGTAGAAAACCTTTGGTTGGTTATTTTCATGTTTTTAATTCTAAATGCTATATTCTTAATGATAAATATGTCTTAAGAAAATTTGATCCTAAAACTAATGAAGGCATTTCCTAAGGGTACTCTTCCTTTAGTAGAGCATATAGAGTCTTCAACAAAAGAACGAATGTTGTAGAAGAAACTATAAATGTTAAAATTAATGATAGTGACATTACTTCCCCACAACCTGATGATGAAGTAGTTCCCATTCAAAAATTACCTAGAACCTCCTAAGTTCAAATTGATAAAAATTTAGAAGTAGATAGTGAACTTGAGGGAGAGCATGAGGATGAACATTAGGAGATCTCACCAATTCTACCTAAAATGCCTAGACTTAGTAGATCACACATTCTCAATGATGTAATTGGACAAGTATAAGATGGAATCCATATTAGGAGCCAAACTAAGGAATTATGTGCCTATGTTACATATCTTTCACAACTAGGATCCAAAAATTTCAAAGAAGTAAAAGGAGAAGAAAGGTGGATTTATTCTATGCAAGATGAACTTAAATCAATTCAATAGAAAAGATGTATGGAAATTGATGTCTAAACCAAACCATAAATGATCATTGGCACAAAATGAGTCTTTAGGGATAAAACAAACAAAAATGGGAATATCATTAAAAAAAAAGCTAGACTAGTTGCAAAAGGATATAATCATAAAGAAGAAATTGATTTTGATAAGACTTTTGCTCTCATTTCTAGACTTGAATCTATTAGACTTCTTTTGGCATATGTAAGCATTAAGAACATCAAGCTATATCAAATGGATGTGAATAGTGCCTTTCTAAATGGGACCATTTAGGAAAAGGTATATGTTGAACAACTTGAAGGATTTGTAGATCCCATTAATCTTGATAATGCTTTCAAGCCAAAAAAGGCTCTCTATGGGCTCAAACAAGCTCCTAGAGCTTGGTATGAAAGACTTTCCCAACACTTTACATCTAATGGCTTCAAAATACGTAGAGCTGATGTCACTTTATATCTCAAGTGAGAAGGTAATAAATTACGTATTATTCAAATTTATGTTGATAATATTATTTTTGGTGCTACTAATAACATTTTATGCAAGAATTTTTTAGATCTTATGCAATCAGAATTTGAAATGAGCATGATGGGAGAGCTCAACAATTTTCCTGGATTTCAAATCAAGAAGACAAAAGATAGAACCTTTATTGTCAAACTAAGTATATCAAAGATCTACTCCTCAAATTCAAATTGACAGAAGTAAAGATAAAAAAATACTCCTATGGTAATAAACTTCAAACTCACCAAAGATGATTAAGGAAAACTTGTTGATCTTAAGCTTTATAGAGGTATGATAGGTAGCCTACTTTTATTTAACTACTATTAGGCTAGATATAGCATTAAGTATAGGTATTTTTGTAAGATATCAAGAAAATCCAAAAGAATATCATCTAAAGGATGTTAAACATATTTTTCATTATCTAAAAGGCACTACTAATTGGGAGCTTTGGTATCCAAAGGATTTCCTCTTGATCTTGATGGATATTGTGATGTAGATTGGGTAGGGAGTTCAAATGATCATCGAAGTACAAGTGGAAATTTCTTTTTCATAGGGAAAAGTCTTATCTCTTAGATAACAAAAACTAAAACATCCACAACACTCTCTATAGCTGAAGCTAAGTGCATTTCAGCTGGAAGTTGTTGTGCACAAATATTATGGATGAAATAGATGCTTAAAGATTTAGGGATCGAACCTCAATCTACACCAATCAATTATGACAATAGCATTGTCATCATCCCAATCAATATTCTCATCCAAAACACATCAAAATTCATCACCATTTTATATAAGAACACACTCAACTTGGAAATGTAAAGCTAGAGTTTATTGAAACATAAAGTCAAGTTGTCGATGCTTTCATCAAGCCTCTCGGTGAACGATGACTCACTGCTCTCCATAAAAATAGGGGGATAGGACCTTGTCCTATCAAGTAAGTTTTAGCCTCACTTTTCAATAAAACATAGCTCCTTTTAAATCTAAAAAAAAAAAATTATATAGATAATCCAAATTTTTTCTTTGCTTGTATTTATGGGGAACTTTTCTAGCCCTTTCTATTTATGTCCAAAAATGGGGAGATATTAACTATTATTTTTTAGTTTCATGAACCATACTAACCCATTTTCTTAAGTTTTGGACATTATCAAAAAGGGGAAGATTATTGACCTTTTGGTATATCAAAACCTCAAAGAAAATGAAGAATATAGAATGTATGTGTGTGATTGTGATTTTGCATGGCATGAACAAGAAATTCACAAAGAGATTTGAGAACCCAAGAAAACGAAATCAACATTAAGATATCAAAATGAAGACTACATGGGAAAGATGAAAGCATGGATGAAAATGAAGTCTACAAATCAAATGAAGATGCTCCAAGGACTACCAAGAAGACAAATTGACAAAAGAATGCATCAAATTTCAAAGTTCAAAAGTTAAGTAGACATCTTCAAAAAACATCAGACGTCTATCTTCCATAATAGAAATCTCATAGTAGACATCTCACAATAGAAGTCTCACTTTCTAGGTAGACATCTCTTTTGCATTAAGGGCAATCTCAAATAGACATCTAAAATTTGAAGTAGATATCTACATTAGCTGTTTAGTAGCTGTTGCATGAATTTCAAGGAATTTTTGAAAACTCCAAGGCTATACGATGATATCAAAATGCAAACATTGTTCACACAAAATTCTTCATTATCTATTCCAAGAAATTATATTCTTACACTTCATTGTAACATCATTTCTTAATTTTAATTGTAAGAGCTTCAAGTACAAGGATCTGTAAATTTAGTTACACTCTTTCCTTGTTCTTTTTCTTCTTTCTTATAGCCTTACGGGGTTGCTATGCTTCCTACAAGAAGATATCCTTATTGAGCTTATCATGATCTTGTGAGATTAAGTGGATTTGTGGCATTAAAATACTCTAAAGTGGAGCTTAATTTTTTAAAGGTTGTGAAATCCTCTAAACCACATTTTGAGCTTTTCAAGACCTTGCAAGGTTGAGTGGTTTTGTAGTGATGAAACACTCTGAAGTGGAGCTCCAAGCTTGTACAAGGAGTGGTGCCCTTCAAATCAAATTTTTTGTAGAAAAAAAGTCCAAAGGTGTGCACAAATTCTACCTTCCAAGTGTGAATGTACTCATGTTGTGGAACCATGTAAAATTTGGTGTCTTTTTGTGGCTAGTGCATTTTCAATAGGGGGACTTATTCATCACCCCTTCTAAGTTTTTGATCCACACTACCAACAAAGATCAATTAGTTTTATATTGATGTATATGTAAATTTTGAGAAGGAAGTATTAAATTGTAGAAGAAGATGTATTAACAAGTAGTACCTCTAAATGACATTGCACATGCAATACCAAAGCATTTTTTTTGTAGGAGAAGAAATACTAAGAAATAGAGTGTGAGAGAAGTATCACCAATTGGTATTATGGTCCTTAAAATATTAAGAAATCCTAATTAAAATAATGTGTCTTTATAGAAGGTAGGTAATTTTTCTTTACATTACTTCTTATTATGTCTAGTGTCTCTTGCAAATCTACATACTTGAATTACAATTTGCAAATCTTCCTGTATGAAGTCTTAAAGATAGATAATAAAACATAAGTGGTCTTATTGTAACATTCCCATTCCCAAATAATTTTGTTGCATAACAAAGATGTTGTCTCTTCATAATAAGTATTATCATTATCGTAACAAGACCTAAAAGGGTAGTTGTAATTGAGACTCGAAAGGATACATTGTAACATATCTCCTAATGTAACTTTTGGGGGTTTGACCTAAGGCATTTATACCTAGGCTTAGAGGTCATGCTAGCATGGAGGCAAGTCATGGAAGTTGGATGAAGTGGAACGAGAAGTGGACTGGCCATTCCTTCTGGTCAATGATAGGCCTAAACATGATGGTAGTGCTGGATTACGTCTAAGGGATAGATGTTAAAGGAAGAAAATCCCAAGGAACACTCTTAAAGCATGATCTAGATACATGATTCCATATTAATAAATCATGATTCCATATTAATAAAGCATTCTTTACTCTTTTCTTTTGCAATTTTCCTATTATTTCTTTTACACATAATGTTGAATGTTACATATATTTGACATTTGGTGTATTTTCTTCTTATGCATAATATCTAATATAACATATATTTGACATTTTCCAAGACATCTAGGAATGGATGTCACAATTGGTATCAAAGCAAACCATGACCCAAGGGTCATTCAGAACCAAGGGCTAACTACAACATGAAACTAATGATGAACCATGAAGCCACAACACAAGAAAAGTTATTGATCATCACTGGATGTACCATGTATCTAAGATATAAGCTAGAAGATACCATTCCATCAATTTCATGAACAATAGATCAGGCATCTATAGAATACAAAGATTCCACCAACCAACAAAATTCATTCCTTGATATCATTGATTGATGAAGACCTGATTATGCCTCATCAAGATTCATCAATTACAAGAAATATTAGTAAGATAAGAATACACTAGTCCAAGTAACTCTTAGCCATCTTAATAATATAAATATTAATTGATTAAGGTCATTGTTAAGTTTCTCCTAAAACGTTAGTGACCTTAACCTAAATTTATCTTGTTTCATTGAAGCTCATTATCCTAAGCAACTTAGAGTTATTTATAAGTCATAATGTCTTTCATATATAAACTTGGTTGTGTCATTTTGGTAGAATAAGCTAGTTTGGATCTTTGAGAATTTTGAAAATCCAAATTCATTTTTGAATTCTAAGATTACATCCAATGCATAGTATTTATCGAGATGATTCCAGCGATACAAATTTTATCTCAATTGAACTAATAGTTTGAAAGATATCACTATTTAAAGTGTCTCGTTATATGTGCATTAAAATAATATTAATTTATAATAATATTATTATTATTATAAAAATAAAATAATATATATATATATATATATAAGGAAGAAGGGTGGGAGGTCGCGGGTTCTAACCCAAGTCCCCCTTGGATTTAAAATCTAAAAATATATATTTTTATATAAGTAATTTAAATTTTAAAATATATCAATAAATGTGTAAGGCATGTAGGCCCTACAAGGGCCACACTGACCCTACAGGGGGTACACAAGCCCTGCAAGGCCCAGGTTGCCCTATGAAGGACTGCACTGGCCCTCTAAAGACACCTTTGGTGCTCTGCAAGCATCGATGATGCTGCTCATAAAGGGCACCTCTGACATTGATGATAATGGCCACTTATGGCACCCTCCAGTGATGAAACCCCTCATTGAAAATGTGTATGGGCATCATTTGGGTAGTGTAGCCCTTGCACGGGTTGCGCTAGCCCTACTAAGGACCACACCAGCCTCATTTTGGGCCATGCAGCCCTAGAGAATGACCATGCCAGCCTTGTTTTGGGCCACGTAGGCCTTGAGAAGGGCCATGCAAGCCTTGGCAAGGGCCACATATGCCCTAAGAGGGGCCCCATGAGCCCTTGGAAGGGCAACATAGGCCTAATTGAGCCATGTAGCTAGGAACAGGCCACACAGAAGCAAACATACCCATCGCTTTGCACTCCCGCACTAACACTCCCATTGCCCACTCATGCCAATGCCCACTTAGCCACCTAGTGCTCCTCCATTTAATAGCCTAATGGCCTAGGTCCACTACCAACACTACCTTCATCACCACAAACAAGCCAACAACAATGCCTTCACCACCCTTATTGATGCTGCCAACACAAGCACTCCTCCCTCATGACTGCCTACCACCGAATGCATGTATCCATACGCTAATTTGCTCTGTCTCAAGCTACTAATTTCCTTCAGATGCAACCATTGATATACCACTGTGGCCCTTGCTACCACCATCTCTGCTTACTGTGGGACTAGAAAAATCATCATATGAAGATTTGAATCTTCCATCAATTGACAAAAAAATCAAAATTCCTGTTGTCAATCCATTAATTGAAATTAAGAATGCATAAAAATAATTTTTGAAAATAAAATTTGATGTGATTATAGTATATAAGATAAAAAATTTGTAATTAAGTGCACTCACCCTAGAGTAGAATTGGGATAGGTTACCTCTTGAAAAATATTGTTTTTTGTTCCAAAAGATTATAGACTCCAGAAGCCATAACTTTTGATTTCAAAAGCCTTTTTCAATGAATGAAGAGTCATTTCCTATAGATTTTAACCCTCCAAATACAATGGTGAAGTCAAAACTATCTTAGGAAGCCCCAAAAATTTGTTTTCAGCCCTTTCATAATATAGTGACTTAAGACCCCCAAAAACTTAATTTTAGCAAAACTTGAGCAAACAATATCTCTTTTCAAATATGAATAGTCATTTCCAACATTTTTCACCCTTCATAACTCAATGATGAGGTTAGATTTATCATCCAGGCACATAATAATTCGATGCTATCATGAACTATGCCTTAAAGAATGACAACATAAGGATAACTGATCATGCCTTATTGAGACTAATAAATTTAACCTTTTGGGCCTTGAGATTAAGTGTTTATAGCCTTGAGATCACTATGGCATGTCATTAGTTACATTGTCAGAGTTAGTGCCTTAAAGGGAGGTACAAAGGCTATTAAGATTTAGTTAATGTGGTTAATATTATTAAAATTAGATAATGTAGCTGAATATTACCAAAATTAATTGATGTATTAGTTCAATTGATGTACCAATTGATGTATGAATTAATGAATCAGTTAATGAAATAGAATGATCTTCAATGATCAAGAAGAATATATATATATATATTTTTCCTATAACCAAATCATATAACAAAACAACATGGAGACTCAAAATCTTGTTTTAACAAGATGTATGATACCTATGAAGAGAAATGATCTAGAAGAGAATCCAAGAATAAGAATGAAAGTTGCACCATATAACATGCTTGCAAGAACCCTAGGAAGTGAGAAATAACATCTATTATGTCCACCATGGGCCTTCGACTGGCATGAGTATCGATACCCATGCATATTAGCAAAGTTAGAAGATTTGGATGCTAATGTTTTGTGCCTACAAGAAGTCTTTTCATGGGAGTAATTCTAAAAGTCCATCTATTAGAAAGATGTGTATGCATGGCTAACACACATTTAATTGCCAAACCAACATGTTTAGATGTTAGACTATGCCAAGGAGCATATTTAATCAAGAAAATATAAGAAAGTATGAAAAATAAGTTATTCTTAAGCTATACTGATCCAGTGTTGATTATCCTTTGTAGAGACATCAATCTGAAAGTTCAAAGTAGTGTTTATCAATTTTTAAAATATGGATGTGTAAAAGAATCCTTGGAAGATGAACCTAATTTAAAGAAGATGTTTCCATCAATTCGATATGCAATTCCATTGGCTAGTGCATATTATGCTTCCTTTAAATCTTCAATAGATAAATTAGATTCCAAAATTTAGGAACAGATGATGTTGATGGATAGTGCTCATCAAGAATCACAATTTTCCAATTACTCTGCTATGAAAAATGAGGATGGGTTAACAACATTCTTTATTTTGAGACCCTAGATTATATTTGATACTAAAACACCACCAACTTTGGACTATGACATCCCAACTACAAATTTGGCTAAGTGCTGAGACTATGTTCTCCCCAGTAGGGATCGTAGTCAGCCTCTAGTGGAGAGCATTGTCAGCATCAAGGTAAAGTTTTTATAATTTTTAGCTAAGTGCTAGGACTATGCTCTTCCCCAAACAAGAGCATAGTCAACCTCTCATACAGAGCATAGTTAGCATGAAGGCCAGATTCTATAAATTTTAGCTAAGTGTTAAGACTACACTCTCCCCTAGATGGGAGCATAGTCAACCTCTCATGGAGAGCATAGTTAACATGAAGGCCAATTTTTGCAGATTTTTCTAAGTGCTAAAACTATGCTCTCCCTTAGTAGGGAGTGTAGTTAGCCTCTAGTGGAGAGCATAATCAGCATCAAGGCCAAGTTTTCATAATTTTTAGCTCAATTCTGGGGCTATGCTCTCCCCCAGATGGGAGTGTGGTCAGCCTCTCATAGAAAGCATAGTCAGCATGAAGGCTAATTTTTGTAGATTTTAGCTAAGTGTTGAGGCTACACTCTTTCCCAAATGGAAGCATAGTCAGCCTCTCGTAAAGAGTGTAGTCAACATGAAGGCTAGTTTTTGCATATTTTTCCAAGTGTTAAGACCATGCCCTCCCCCAACTCAGAGCATAGTCAACCTCCAATGTAGAGCATAGTCAGTACATGGTCATTTTTTGTAATTTTTTTCGAAGTGTGGAACTACGCTCTCCCCCAGTCTAGAGCATAGTCAAGTGTAGTTAGCTAGAACATGCTCTTCGCCAACTCGGAGTGTAGTTAGCCTCCAGTGGAGAGTGTAGTCAACACATGGTCATTTTTTGCAAATTTTTTCCTAAGTGTGGAACTATGCTCTCCCCTAGTCCAAAGTGTAGTCAAGCGTAATCAACCAAAATAGTCTCTAACAGCTTTCATAGTGTAGCAATGCCACTCAGCTCAACTCCAACTCCTCTTCAATAAGTGTAGTTAGTAAAATCCTTCTTCTCTGTATCCCCTTTTTTTCCCCAAATTTGTAACTATGCTCAACCTCATGCGAGGCCAATGTAGATCATAATACCCCTATAGGCCTACTACATGCATAACAATAACTAGATCTTAGGCTAATACAAGTGTTGTCTACTAACTGATTGGTGTAGATTGAACCCCATAGTCAGTTCCCCTGAAACCCTACATAGTAACCAAAAGCACACATATCCACTGTCTACCAAATTCTTAATTCTTTTAATTAGATCGTAGTCCTCTCCAAAGTAGAGAGTGTAGTAAAATTGTTGGTGTAGCTTTCTGGTGTAGAGAGTGTAGTTAGCTTTCTGGCATAGAGAGTGTAGTCAGCTTTGTGGCATAGAGAGCATAGTCAGCTCTCTAGTGTTGAGAGCATAGTTATCTTTCTGGTGTAGAGAGTGTAGTCAACTCTCCAACGTAGAGAGTGTAGTAAGCTTTCTAGCATAGAGAGCATAGTCAGCATAGTCAATAGTGTTAGCAGTATTTCATGATCAACAACACTAGCAGTTCCCTCTTACAACTCAATACACATCCATGAACCTAGAATAGCCTTCAACATCAATCCTAAGCACACTTTTCATCTTGCCCATCCAATAAAAGACTAGGATTGATAACCCTGGGAATCCTATAATGGCGGAGCCAAGGTAATCCCTTAGGCTACACCATTAAAACCCAAAGTACGTTGTGCTAAGCGACAAAAAATACAACTTTATATGCATAAAGATTCAAGTAGGGCTATTTGTAAACAAATTAGACATAGAAGAAAAATGAATCTACAAGCTTATCCATTGGAATGGATAGGAGTATATCCCCTCCTCACTTGATATTATCTCACTCATAGACCCTTACCATTGGATGTTAGCCTAGCTCATCCAAGCATGTGAGCACGATGCAGGAACAGACTACAAGGAGCCCCTACAAGAAGAAGAGCATGAGTTTGAAGCTCACTCCAAGAACAAGGGCTCTTTCCATACCATCTTCTAATGAGAAACCCTTGGTATGGATTTGTTGTAGTCTTTTTCACCTATTCTCCTTGAGACGTTCATAGCACCAACGTCACCCTCCTACTCCACTAGGCCTAGGTTAATGCCTATGATAGCAACACATCAGGCACAACATATGCACTATGATGCATTAGCTCCCTTTAACTTTCCCTTCATGGCATCACTGCCATCCATCCATCCATTACTACTTGTAGCAACCATGTCAACTCAACCAAACATCCATGTAGAGTCCATCTCCTAGTCTCAAGTAACTCAGGCACCCTATGTCTTGCCTATTTCATCAGCCCCCATAGTGTCAACCCAACCCATGTATGCATTACCTACCCTAATTTCCATCCCTATAGCATGGCCCACACATCAAGCACATTCTATGATTCCATAACCCACAACCAGGCCATGGACCACACAACTAGTTCAACAACAAATTACGTAACTAGCACAGTCGACTAAAACATCTCAAAACTTAGACTAGCTATTTTAGATGATCCAAAGCTTGACAAAAGAGGGGAAGCAACCCAAAGCCACCTCCTCTAAAACTATCAAAGTGGTGAACTTTTACCAGGACGACCCTATAAGTCCTGTGGTTCCACCTCTAACTCTTTCAACTAAAGTACCACTAACTTAGTTCCCCAAATACAACAATGAGGGGGATCCTAATGCACATTTGGTTACATTTAGGTTAAAGTGCCTATTGATGCAAGCATGGCCACATGCCATCATACGTGTGTTTTCCATGTCACTCACTAGCAAAGTGTTATATTAGTACCATGCATCTCTTAGAAGCTCTATCTCCTCGTTGGAGGACCTTCTAAGCCAATTTGTAATGTGCTTCAAATACAACTTGAAGCTGGAAACCATCTTGGACCAACTAATGCAAATCAAGTAGGGCCACCTAGAGCCCATACAAAAATTCATTCAATGCTAGAGTGTCTTGTTAAAAAAATACAAAATCCAATAGCCAAAACACACCTCCTGGCCATCTTTAAGGGCACAGTCAATGACTTTATAAAGTTAAAACAATATTACTTAGGCCCATAGTCTCTAAGCCAAGCCTCTACTCAAACCAAGAGCATACAAAATGCGGTAGAAGCTAATAAGGACCCAGCCTATGTGGCCTACAAAAACCAACATAAAAGGAGGGACAAGTATTAGGAAAAGAAGAATGTAATGGTGGCAACTATGGCCAAAGAGGCCAAAGCAACCAACCCAAGGCCAATGTCTAGGCAACCCAAAACCTTAGCTAACAATAAGCTACCAACCCTATCACTATAGTAACTAACCAACCCACGTCCTCAATGGCCATAGCACAAGCTATTCCAAGGCCTAGCTTTGAGTGCAAGGATCACTCTAAGCACACTCCACTACCGTTAAAACCTTCAAAGCTATTAGATCAACTATTAAAAGCTAGACACATATAGTATAAGCAAATGTCTAAGGATACATGCAAAAAATACAATAGGTATTGTGAGCTACTAAGGAATCCTATGTTAGTAGCACTAAATGAGCTCGTTGTCTTGAAGCATTTTAGGCTAGACCAATTTTTCCACTACCACCAATTGCCCAACCATAATACTAATTTTTGCATAGCCCTGTAGGATGACCTGCAAAGGATGATTAACAAAGGTAAGCCAATACTTGATAATGCTAACCCAGTTAGGCCTTAGAGCCAATCTATAAAGGTGTACAATGATCCTCTGTATGAAAACGATGCTTGCTATGTCATAAATGCTATCAGTATTGATGACAAGCTAGAATTGATGCAATGGCCACTCGTGGTTCATGTACCCTCTGGTAGTGAAAGGGTCCCCTCAGCCCCCACAAGTTTGAGACCTCCTTTCATTATTAGAGCCCCTCCTCAAGTACCCACAATGCCCTTTGTAGTTAGGGTCCCCCTACAAGCTGCATCAACAACAATGGTTTAGCCACCCTTCATTATCTAAGTGCCACAACATGCTATCCCCTCAACTGCCCAAAACCCAATAGTGTCAATACATCGATTCCTTCCTTTCTAGGGGGCACCCTTGCTGGCAACATTAGCAAGCCCTTGAGGTGGCAACATAGGAGACCCAATGAGTGTCTCGCAAACAAGATGGCTAGGTAAGATCAAGACCAAAAGTGCTAGGTTTTCCAAAACCAGTTTCCATATCTACAGTTCCTATAACCAAAACAACTGAAGAGGCCATAACAAGTAAATCGCAAGGGAGCACTAAGGCTCCTAAGTAGGCCAACCAAGCAAAGCCCAAGTTGCCTCCATGAGAGATCTATCTCTTAGGCCACATGGAAGAAGTTAAGGCCAACAAAGATGCAACTAATGAAAAAGACTTCATGGATGCATTAGCCCAAGTCAAACAAGTGCTCAAACTAAAGAACACAACATTAAGCTTGTATGACCTAATCATAACCTCATTTTCCCACTATGAAGCACTGGTGCGGATCTTGACCTTCATTCCTATCATGGAGGACATCCCTATAGATGAGACCTCCATCCATGTAGTGATGTTGCCTCTTGCACCATAGGAATTGAGTTCCACATCCCTAGCATTTCACGATGAAGTAATCAAAGTCAACATCGAGAGGGGCAAGGTCATAACAATCCCTATGTTCATCACCATACGTGTCAAGCAATGCAAGATCTGCAAAGTGCACATTGATGATGGAGTAGTAATAAACGTTATACCATAGACCGTTTTTGATAAGTTAGGCCTTGTAGATAAAATTAGGCCAACAAAAACCACATGTCTGAAATCCATCAACAGGTCACTCGTCATCATCAAGAGCACTATCACCATAGTCTTTGTAGTAGGGGAGCAACTCCCCACCATTGCTAAATTCATTGTTATAGAGGAAATGACAAGCTTTAACTTAATATTGGATAGACCTTGGCTAGCCCAATTACAAGTTTTCTTCTCTTCAATTCATCAAGAAATCCACCTCCCATACAAAGATGGTGAAGTTATCATCCATGGTTATAATGCTACTCCTCTAGCCATCAACAACATAGATACAAATCAAGGGTCAAAAGTTGAATTTCCCGATAATGTAGTTATGGAAAATAATAAGACGCATGAGGTGGACACACTCAAAAAGATAAAAGAAACCAAAGACCTCCCAAAAGGGTGCCCTTTGGGTAGAATTTCCCTTTGACATAGCAAGCAAGGGTCCAGAAGACTACTAGATAGTGCAATCTAGGCCCTACATGCCTCCTAACCCACATTGGGTTATGAAGCTACTACACGACTAAGGTATCCCCTTAGTCTAAAATGCACTAGGCACCCACCCACTATTCACTCCTACACACCCTGTATTCTACTTGTTGCTCATGTCACCTTTGTTTTTCTTAGATTAGTATTATTTTTTGCTTATTATCGCTAATGTTATTATGCATTAGTTTGCTTTGTTTACACATTTATTTTCTTTGTTTATCCATTCATCTGCTTTGTTTATGCATTTGCTCTACTAGTTTACACTCTCATAGTTATTAGGTTAATGCATGAAAAAATTATCAAAGTGCATAAAAATCATAAATGCAAAAATCACCAAAAGGAAAGATAACAATATGTGGCCTAGAATGGCCTTAAACTATCACTATGGCCCAAATGGCCTTAAACTA
The DNA here is from genome assembly GCA_015680685.1 of Gnetum montanum. NCBI lineage: Eukaryota > Viridiplantae > Streptophyta > Gnetopsida > Gnetales > Gnetaceae > Gnetum > Gnetum montanum. The sequence goes on from MNCI01001832.1 coordinate 209,231, forward strand.
TCATAGTCGCCTAAAATGTCCTTACACTATAGCAATACCATTGGCCTAGAATGGCCTTAAACTACCACCTCGGCCTGCTATGGCGTTAAAACTGGTAATGCATGACCCGAAATGATCAAAAACTAGCATTGGCCTCATATTATGGCCTTAAACTAGTATGAGGCCTATCAAGGCTTTAAACTATAAACATAATGGCTATGGCTCGCTATGGCCTAGTATCACTATTGTTTCATAATCCTAGGTTAGCACATTAATTCATCACGTAGGCACGTTCGCATAGGTTACATTATAAGCATAGCAAATGACCATATAGGGATAAAAGTTTACACATTACGTTTAGCAAATAATCATTCGTAGAAAATGTCATATGAATACCAATACATAGCATGAATATCATCATATAGCAAAAACGTAGCAAAACAGCCCAATGGGAGGTACATTTGGTCATGCTCAACTAGTAACACTAGGTGGGGGTGGAGGTTCTGCTTCCTTCATCGGGTTGTTGGGGCCTATAGCATCACCTAGTACCTACCACAACCATTAATAAATATGCATGATTAGTAAGCAAGCATGCATCATACAACCTAACTTAAAACATAAAAAGCATAAAAAAACTAAACTGGGAGGGTCCCACATCAATGAGTTTTGATGGTAACTTTCCAATGTCATTCTGCAAGTGGTGAAGGATCTTGGCTTTAGAAAGTTACCTCCAGTCCTCCTAACCAAAGTAAATATTCGCAAGGGTCTTACCTTTGTCCACAATCATCCATGTAGGTGGCTCCATAGAAAATGTAGCTGAAGAAGTCTCTCTAAAGGGGCTGACGATCTGCCTCATAGGAGAGTCACTCACGACCGTACTCTATGTGAACAAGTCATATGCCTACTTTCCATTATTCACCTCAAGAAATATCTCAAGGCAGCAGCATTCGGTAGACACTTCCTTGTACCATTGCAGGTATGCATCATGCTCCCACTTGTACTGATACTTATGATTCTTCTACATCTATCCCCACTGATAAACCTTTGTGCTATAATTCTTCTAATCTTGATTCTTCTAAGTGAGTAAATCCATCTAGAGCTACTACTCTACTAGCTCCTATGTGATCTCGTTCTTGCCTCTGAAAGCTGTCCAATAACTAGTGATGGGACATGATATCGCATGGGCCACGATATCATGTATGCGATATTGCGTCCGTTGCAATATCGCATCCCCCGCGATATCGTGTATGAAATATCGCAGTGCGTCGTCAAATCTATAAATAAGAGGCAGCTCTCCCTTGTTTCTGAATCTAGGCCTAGACCATAGTGAAACTCTGGCAGTATTACTTCTCTAGAGATAGAATAATTTCCATGTGCCTACAGTAGGAGTTCCAAAGTGAATGAATCTTTATTCGAGCAAATATTGTACTTGAACGAAAGTTTGTGTATGGAAATAAAGATGAACTTCTTGGATAAACCTTGTAGTGCATGGACTAAGCTAGATAGGAATTTATTTATTATTCATTATTTAAATGCTTTATTAGTTAGTTAAATCTCTCTCAACCCTTCTCCCATAGTTAAGTGCATTTAGTATGACTACTTCGAGCACGTGCATTACGCTTGGTGATCCCAGTAACAAATAATGTTTGGTAACCAAGGTTGCATTGGTTCAAGGTGTGAACAGTAAGTGGGAACAGATGCTGATGTTAGGTTAATTAAGTCTTAGTTAGTTATTTAAAGTTATTTAATTAGTCTCTTCATCCTTCACCTCATTAGCATAGGAGATAAAATAGAAAAGATATAAAAATCATATACCTCAGACTTACTTAACCATACAATCGTGACAAATACAAGTAAGTCTTGGAAGATAACGAATGATTAACCTAAGTGTTTCATGAGGCGTGTAGGCACTTAGTCTACAAAGTTTGACTGGATCATGCATGTAATGCTCGTATTCATATGGTTGAGCGTAGGGGTAGCTCACCACTCATCATTGGCACCATTTCCAAGGACTAAGTTGTTTGTGCGCTAAGTAGAACATAGGAAATTATCCACATCGTTGGGAGCTGAAATGAACCCTTAGGGTTAATTAAACAAAAAATTATATAACGGTTAATTAGCACACTGAATAAGAAACAATGTCTTCTTCTTCGAACAAAAGCACTTTACCTCCTAGGGATCACACTAGAGATAGTCAGTGGCACCAAACACATAACCAAAAACTGCCAATTCCTCAACGGTATTGAGTGGTATATACTCATACCAATGAGTATATACCCAATTTTACTTTTACCCTCCATCAGGATGAACAACTATGTTGGAGAAACTTGCAAGGTAACATCGTGTTACCTCTAGATCTAGCAATCCCTAACATGCTTCTTCGTGCTCTTGCATAGATAGGCATGACGCAGCTATACGCTGAATACATTATAGGTGATTTTGACACAAGGGATTACCATCCCAAAGCAGCACAACATCTAAGGGACTCAAGGTAGGAGAACCACCATACATTGTTGAAGGGCAAAGGGGTCCCGCACATCCTAAGCGAAATTGGAGATGGTGAACCAATTATAACAGGTTCTACATCAAATGATGTTCCTCCTCCTAACAATAGTGAGGAGGTGGGGTATTAGAACTTAGGCTCCATGATACACAACCTTGGTTCTGATGCCCATGAACACCAAGTGTTCAATGAAGGGACACAAACACAAGATAATGGCGAGCATTCTGATCGTCATCACGATCGAGGTTAGGATCATCGAAGAGAAGGTAGGAGATATCGCCACAGTGATGGCTCTCCTTCTTCTTTCCCTTCATCACATCATTCACCCTCTCCTTCCACATCAGGACGCAGTCACAAAGAGCACAACGGTGAGTATAAGGGTAAGAAAAAGGAGAGACCTCAACGAGAGAGTCTAGAGCAAGGATGAGGGCATTCGAGAGGATCAAGGCATGAAAGAAGGGAAATTACACAACCACGTAGGCATCATAGACGTCATAAGAGAGATGATCATGACGAACCCCTACTAGCAACCTGGAGTATGTTAGACATTACGGAGGTTGTTAGAATACCTACAAGGCATCAAAAAGACAGCCGGATCAACAAACTAGACATGAATAATATCCCACGATTTGAGGGGAGATACAATGCTGATCCGCAAAATTACTTACAGGCATTCCATGATGCCTACACCTTGCAAAATATTGAAAATGAGTGGTAGAAGTTAAAGTCGTAGAAATCCCACCCCCTCGCCTGACCCCCCCAGCGCCCCACCAAATTGGGAGGCGGATATGCAACAGGTGGTTGCTGCGGCTTGGGAGGCTGAGTGACATATTTTGGAGGTTAAGTGGACTAAGACCCTGGCCCAGTGGTGCACCGACCACGAAGCCCAGCTTCGGGAACAAGCTCAATAGATGAACCGGCAACACACGCTCATGATGGAGACCTTGCGGGCCTAGCTCACTAATGAGCTCCGGGACCGGATCAGGGAGGAGCTACGTCAGGAGGAGGCAGCTCATCAGGCCCAGGAGGCGAAGGCCTGGGAAGAGCAGGAACGCCTGCAAGAGGAAGAAGAGCAACAGAAATGGCAACTCGATCGGGCACATCAGCACAGTGCCCGGCAGTGGCTCAGGGAGGGGCGCTGCCCATATAGCATTTTGGGCATTAGCTGCGAGAGCTCCTAGGGGGAGCTCAGACGACACATCCGACGCATATCCGCAAGATTCCACCCTGATGCAGGGGACTCGTCAGAGGATCGGAGTAGGAGAGAGGCTCTTATGCAGAGCTTCCAGCAAGCCATGAACTTCATGGACACCGAGAAGCATCGCGTCACCCTGAACCTGCTTCATGAGCTGGAACGGCCTCGGTGTGCCTGTTGCCACCTGCCGACTCGCCCCTAGCTCCCCTCCCCTTGGTTTCGTCTCGTTTGTCTATCTGTTGGGGTTGCGTCCCCTCCCCCCTTGTTGGAGGTGCACCCCCCCCCCCCTTGTTGAGGGTTTTTGAGGTTTTGTGGTTTGGTGGTTAAGCTCGGCGTCCCCCGAGGTTGAATTCTTGTATTTTGGTGGGTTTCCGGGGCCCCCCCCTTCGCATGGGTCATCCCTGATGTCCCCACCCCCTCTTTTGTAATTGTATTTTCGTGTACCATAACTTTCAGTAATACAATCCTTAACATTCTCTCAAAAAAAAAGTTGTTTCCAAGGACACTCATAAAAGAAGTAGAGAATTGGTACTAGTCTTTAGAACTAAAAACCATTAGGAGGTGGAGTATGATGCTAGAATTGTTTAACGATAAATACCAAACATACTCCAGAGTGTCCAACTTGCATAAGTAGATCCAAGGCTGGAAGCGAGGTACTCACAAACCCTTGGATGTTGCCATGGGCCAATATTACGCATTGCTACATCGTTGCCTAGGCCATGGTTACGCACAGCAGGATCAACTCTACCACCTCGTAGATGGGCTAAGACATGAAACTAGGAGAACCCTTGGGACATATGCCCAAGGGAGATTATCTAAACTTAGGTCCCATGAAATTCATCGATTGTTGGAGCAAGTAGCTAAAGAAGAAGGGGAGCTACAGAAAAGAGAAAGTACAGAAGAGTATAACCGCGATCCTTCCCTCCAAAAGAAGGGAGTAAGATTCTATGAGGAAGAGGATGAGTCACCACTCGAAGAGTTGGTGAATAGAAAAACCTTGCTACTTCAAAAATTAATAACAGAAGTGTCGGCTATGGTAGATCAAATATGAAGCTCCTTAGATAGTAAAATTGAAACTATCCTGAAAATCGTAGATGAGTCTGAGGAGGAACAAAGTAGTGACCGTGATAAGAAAAAGTGGAGAGATTTAGGCCATGCACATGACAAGGGTAAGGGAAAAATGACTATCGTTGATGAGGTTGTGGATTTTGATACAGACAATGATGGTGGATGTGAGATTTGCCAATATGGCCATCCTAAGGGATGTTTCCCAATAATCTCACATCTATAAGAGTCTGGGGTGTATGCACTCAACCTAAGACTTAACAAACGGCAAGCACCCTGAAGGTTACCTTATCCCCAAGGTAACCCGAGGTAGCTCCACCAACTGGTAACATATTATCCAAGTGGAACTCCACCACAACCTATCGGGAAACACCAATACCCATAATCATGGGGGATGCCACCGCCTAGACAACAATACCCTTACTAGCAACCAGACCCATATGGCTACTACGTGTAGCAACCAATTTCTCCAAGTGACTCTATGGGTCATGCAACTCCACAACGTCACTACCAAGTTTAGGAGTATTTTAGGACTCCTTCTCCTCTTGGAGACACACCACATACATACCATCCTCCGAATCCATCCTCCACTCTTATGTTGGTAGTTCCACTACCACCCGCTCCAACAATGCAAGGGGAACTCCCCACTCAACCGCAACAACGTAATGCTACGAGAGCTGTAAACCTTCAACCTGTTGCTGGTTCTAAAAACCACAAGAAGAGAAGACCTTTCTTCAGAACTAAAAGCCCAAACAAGCTCTCACAACCACAAGCGGTTGAGTCTGTGCACGCACCTCCAACCAATAAGACTTTAGAGCTCCCTTCAAACCAAAAATAGAGCTCAATGCATACAGTTATGTTAACACATACAATTACAGACTGGATCAAGGTGGGCCACCTTCCTAGGAAATTATCTGATCCTGGAAGCCCCTTGATTTATCTCCAAGTCACTGGGAATGAACCTCATAAGGCTCTTCTTGACCTAGGTTCCAGAGTCAACTTAATATCATGAGAAATGTATAAATCCTAGAACTTGCCTCCACTCAAGAAGAGCAATATTCAACTAGAGCTAGCTGACCAGTCCATCACCATTCCCTTGGGATTGGTGGAGGACATTGTTACCACTGTGTGTGGTTGGTCATACTCGGCTGATTTCCTGGTGATAGAAGTTAATAGTAACAAAGAGGACTTCCCAATTATAATGGGAAGGGCATGGCTGAGTACAATAGATACATGCCTAGGAATCCACGATCTTTCCTTAGAAATATCTAAGGTAAACATTCATGGAAAGATTGAGAAGAAGAAAGTTCCATGCATCACATACAGTGACTCAGAGGGTGATGACATGGAGGAATGCTCAGCATTTCCTACATGCAACTGGTATGCCCAAAAAACAAAGATACAATAGTGCCTGTATGTAGCAACCACACAACAAGAGAACACCCAATGGTTGACAGCTGATCAAGAAAGCAGCCCACCAACATGCATGGAACAAACTAGGGGAACAACTTGCACCCATAACGAAAGTATAGATACATTCGAATATGAGCGTCACCAACTTCCAACCCTTAACCTAAAAACATCAATCGGGAGAAGTTGGACACTTCTAAAAAATTCAAATAGGCATTCATTATTTCAGATCTCTCCCTTTCCATTTAGTCATGGGGGAGATGGCCACCTATGCTAATCATTTGAGGCCCTCAGTCCTTTTAAATTTTTTTTTTACATATTTTTATTTTACACATTTTTGTTTTGCACATTTTTGTTTTACAAATTTCTTTAACTTTTCTTGTTTTTGTTTTACAACATCGTTATACTTTTTCATTTCTTTGTATGTGTGTGTGTTATCCATCTTGTAAGTTTGTCATCCAATAAGTGTTCTTCATGATGGTATGAACAATTTTCCTATTGATTGCTAATGTTTGGTTTTTACCTCTAAGTTATGATGTTGATACTAAGGTATGGTTCTTTTGATATAGCAGGCAATGAGTTGACTTCATTCATACATCCATAAATTTATATGGTCTCTCTCGGCTTAGAAATGTACAATCCCTTTCTAAATAAGAATTATAACGAATTGGTGACTTGCCATTTCTCAAACTAAGGAAGAACTCAAGGATTGAAAAGGGTGTGACTTCAAGGGAACTTGATGCATTTGTGTTGGCCATTCTCTTGGGTGCTTGGATGTTTTCTTTGTGATTTTTCTTACCATTCTAACATTGCTCCATCATCGGAAAGCTAAGCTAATAAAAATAACAAAGTCTTTGCATGGTGTGGTTCTCACGAAAAATCACAAAAAAAAAATAGTGAGAATTCAAAGCACACCCCTTAGACGAAATAATCATTTAGGCTACAAGCACTGGTTATGGAACTAAAATAAAAATGTTCCCTCTGACTAAAGCCCTTCTCGCTTCCCATTCTCTCCTCCTTCGTTTCATCGAAATGGTGGTGGTTCTTTGGTGTAAGCATTCTTGTTACTTCAAGAGGATGGATTGGCCAAAAGCATTAATGTGAAGTCACTAGATGTGGTTTGTTGAGGTCGGAGTTGGAATGAGATTTTTCGAGTCACATTAATTATCAAATACACAAGGGGCTATACACCACCTTGTTCTTGAGATTCCATTCCATTCTCTTCTTTCCATCATTCTTCCTCCATTGTTCACCTCATTGTTGGTTGTATCATTAGTGTATATTTTGGTTGATACATTATTTTCTTTTTGGTAAATTCTTGTGGTTAAGACTTTAACTCTTGTTCCAAATGACGTTCCTAGAGCCTACGAACTCTTTGAATGTGGGTTTGTTAGGGCATTAAAGGCATGAGCCTGCTTTGGGGAGGACCCACTGCCATTCCTATTTGGTACACTAGTAAAATTCTTTCCCTCAACATTTTTGCAATCCACTCTATTTTGTTCATTTTCATTTTGACATCCATTTCATTGATGTTATAGTTGTCTCTTTTTCTCCATCTTTCTTGTTCTTTTTCTTTCTCCATTCTATCACTACCAGAGGTTCTCTCTTAGTCATGGGGGTCTGGACCCAATTTTTTCGATTTTCTCCCAACCCCTACACCTTCGGTAGTCACCATTAGTATATCTCCAGACCCGTATCATCCATACCATAACTCAGCCAATGGACCTTTTACCAAAGCAAGGTATCAACTACATTGTGATTCATTTACCCTTGCTAATATAAGACTGTGTTATGTGTGCATATCGCAATCATACAACAACGGATTGGGTCTGGAGGGAACACTTGAAATGGATCAGTGCTGAAGCAGCTATGCAAGGAACGATATGGATGGCGTGCTTTTGGATAGACAATGAAAGGTGTAATCTTGGAGTTGACAACAGCAGACTTCTTCTATTTTCTCTCTTCTCTCTCAGCTGCCAAATAAGCCTGAGGTCAAATGTATAAAGTGTTTACTCTTGTTGTCGTGAGCACCAGTTTTGTCTTGTTCTGTAATGATGATCCGTTCACATGTCATCCCATTCACCATTAGTTCCATTCGAGTCAATAATCCCATACCTTCCCAATATTTTGTAAGGAACTCAAGGACAAGTTTTTATTCAGTCATGGGGGTATGATGCGACGCGATATCGCATCTTCCCCTGCGATATCGCGTACGCGATATTGCAATGCATTGCCAAATCTATAAATAAGAGGCGGCTCTCCCTTGTTTCTGAATCTAGGCCTAGACCGTAGCGAAACTCTGGCAGTTTTACCTCTCCATAGATAGAATAATTTCCATGTGCCCACAGTAGGAGCTCCAAAGTGAACGGATATTTATTTAAGAAAATATTGTACCTGAACACAAGTTTGTGTACAAAAATAAATACGAACTTCTTGGATAAACCTTGTAGTGCATGGACTAAGCTAGATAGGACTTTATTTATTGTTATTTATTATTCATTGTTTAAATGCTTTATTAGTTAGTTAAATCTCTCTCAACCCTTCTCCCATAGTTAAGTGCATTCAGTACGACTGCTTCGAGCACATGCGTTACGCTTGGTGATCCCAGTAACGAATAGCGTTTGGTAACCAAGGTTGCATTGGTTCAGGGTGTGAACAGTAAGTGGGAACAGATGCTGATGCTAGGTTAATTAAGGCTTAGTTAGTTAGTTAAAGTTAGTTAATTAGTCTCTTCACCCTTCACCTCATTAGCATAGAAGATAAAATAGAAAAGATATAAAAATCATATACCTCAGGCTTACTTAACCATACAACCATGAAAAATACAAGTAAGTCTAGGAAGACAACGAATGATTAACCTTAAGTGTTCCATGAGGTGTGTAGGCACTTAGTCTGCGAAGTTTGACCGGATCACGCGTGTAACACTGGTATTCGTATGGTTGAGCGTAGGGGTACCTCGCCACTCATCAACTAGCATACTCAATCTCAGAGGTATGCTAGGTACCATCTCCCTATGATCTAATTGCAATGAAGTCGTATCTAGCTTGAAGATCCTTGTTCTTCTCATCCTGGCTAGTCATCCTCTCCTATAGTTCATGCACATGTTTCCACAGGTGCTCATTGGAGTGCCTACAAACCTACAACACCTTTACATAAGAAAGTGCACAGTTGTTAGATTTCTTGTACATGTGACAAGGCACCTAATAGACTTTGAGAGGAAAGTCAAGTAGAACATCCACCTTGGCCATTTTTCTTAGATCCCACTACAACTTAGGACCTGTAGGCATATAACAATCAATCAATCTTACCTAAAAACTAGCATTTAAGTAGTAAACAAGATAGCATAATGCAAAACAACATCACACACATACCGAGCTCAGGGTTTGCTTGTTGCCAGTGGTCCACCATGTCCTCAACAATGCCTTCCATGAAGGAAAATTTATCTAGCATCTCTACCCATGGCTTCATGTAGTAGGTAGATGTGGAACCACTAGAAATAATATCTAATGCTATAATACAATGATGCAATTAGCATATGGCCTAATAGCTAAGGATACCAAAGCAAACAAGGGAAGACCAATGGTAATAAAATTTGATTGCCTAGCAAGCTCTCAAGCCTAAGTGCAAGGGGCTCACCTAGCTGCATACCATCAAACAAAGTTTCAAAGTCACCCCCATTGGGGTGGAGCAACCCCTATCTTCCAACTACTAGAGGGCTTCTGCCACCCCATGAAGCTCATCTTCATGAGCCACCTCCTCCTCAACCTAAGGAGGTGCTTCCTTTGCTACCATCTTGATCATTGCTCTTGTAGTCCTCTCTTCTTTTTTTTTTTTGTAATTAACACACATACACATATAGCACATCATCATGCATAATACATCACTAGCTAATTAATAGTATAGCACAAAAGAAAAACATTAAAATAATAATATATACATGAATGTAACTAAGGCATCCAAGAAAGTACACATACTAACTTGTAACATCTGCATGCAAGCTTTGTAACTTGATGTAAATCCTTTTGCTACTTGGCTTCCTAATCTTAGGGGCAACTTCCTCCTAAGGACACGGCCTTTTAATCTTCACCTTAAATGGCCTCACCATCTCTGTTATGTAATGATCTACCTTGTTTACATCCTTAGTGCCAACTGGAGGGCCCTCACCCACACTATTGCACGAATAATGTGAGTGCCCCATAGGACCCTTGGTCGTTACTAATAATAACTCATCAATCTCCTCTAGTGATTCCTATGCATGTGTGGTCAAGAAAATATGCTTGATCCATAGCCTAGACAACTAATCATGGTCCTGCACCACCCATTTCCCATCATCTCACATGACCAAAAGCTCCATGAACCTTCACAAGTATCCTGCAAAGAATGAGAAATGGATGTGGGACCTTGCCTGGAAGTTGAATCAAAGCCTAGGAATCTCTACATGCAGGCTGGTGGCTATGTATGTAGCCTAATTAGACCTCATACCCTTTAGTACCACCTCCTTCATCTCCCATGCCTATTCCATCCCTAGGATTTTTCCTTGGGAAAGTAGCTTTGGAAAGGCATGAGCAAAAAACAAAGGGTAGAGCTCCCGCACTTTAGGCACTAACACATCCTTGATAAATATGCCTTTGTAAGATTGAGTCACCCTCAACTAGTCCTTGATCTCCTCTCTATAGTCCACCTCCCTACTAGCCCTATTGACAATCATCAGGTTGTCAATAGGGATGCCAAATAGATCAACGAAGAAGGTTTAGCGCTACCATCACACTGTGCATCCACATGACAAATTGCCTAACATCATTGCTAAAGAAGTCAATTATGGTGACCATTTGGCCACCAGGATACTTGGACTAAGGGCCAAAAATAGGTCTATTAACCTAACATGCATGAGCGAAGCCATCAGTGCATCTAGTGCTTTATGGCACAACCAGTGTTATGCACCCTCTACATTACCATATTTCATGATGAGTGTGGCCTTTGTGTGAACCATGATTACCATTGTCACCTTAGCTGAAGTAACCACTACTACAACACAAAGAAAAATAGTGTTAGCATCATGTAAATGAGGCAAACTAAAAGGCATACACAAACAAGCACATGAGCCAAAACATAGAAAAGTACATGGCACAAACAAGCTGTGAGATGGGGATGGTTCTGCAAACACCTCTTTGATGTTAATCTTACCAACAGCCCTCTCCTCATCCAACTAGTCATGGATCCTACATCGCTCATATGCCTTTGGGTATTGAGAGATGTAAGCTTCTAGATCATGCCCCCACTTGCTCAATCATGATTGCTTAAATGTTTGTGCATGATGAGAATACCTCCAAGGTAGTGCGGGTTAAGGCTAGAGCATCTACTTCATCATGCAAGCCCTCTTATCAACTCTAAACCTAGAATTAATTGTGAGCCACTAGTAATTTGACATGAGCGAGTAGCACAAAACATTATGAGAGCCATAAAATCACTTGCCCTCCAACGTAGTAGATGGTTGTAGCTAAATTTTGGAATAGGATATGCACCCACTGCTTGATAAAAAGGGTGTTTCTCTTGTTATAACAAGCAAACCCCATCATGCACCATACTCTGGATAACTACTGAACGCTCCTAGGACCTCTACTTGAACCTCCTGCCCCATCAAAATTTTTAGTGGACTCATCTAAGATGAACTTTAGGATGCTTCAGTTGGCCCTAGGTAATAATCTCTTAGTGATGGCAGTAGCAATCTTCACCATCAAGTGTGATCACATGATCACACTAAATTGTTGTAATATGTATTCCAAGAACTCCCAACCCCTAGTCGGAACCACATCACTTGATGGTCCATTCACATATTTGGCACAAGTGTGTTAAGGACGGGTTCCTCATGCAACATAGGATACCCACAAGCTCAACCCCTATTAAAATGGGCTTCAGCAACACCCTATAGTTATCAAGCAATAGGCAAAGCATTAGTATACATGCATAGATGCAAAACCTTGGATATACATATTATGAATTATTAACATAAATTAGCAGAAATGGAATTTTGGCAATACACCCTGAGGCCCCACAGGTGTAGGATGTCACTTAACTTGTTTAACGAGCCTGGCACTCACTAGGGCATAGCACTTTTTTACAAGCTTAGAACTACATTTTGCAAGTTTAGCACCATGCATAGTTAACAAAATTTTTACTAACACTAGACTACCTGAATGGAGAGCATAGTCCCAAAAATGATAAAATTTTTACTAACTTTGGACTGCCCTAGTGGAGAGCATAGTCCCAAAAATATAGACATTTTGACAAACACACATTTTGGCAAACACTTTGCAAAATAGGTGTTTTAGCAAACACTTAGTGGATTGTGCTCTCAATGTGTAGAGAGCATAGTCCCACGGTTGTGGAGAGCGTGGTCTCCCCATGACACTACACCTAGTGCCCCACTTTACCCCTTCGTTATGCCAAGTTGCAGCTCCACCACTATAACAAACACAAAAAAAAAAAAGAAGAACATGCCCTGACACTAATCATAGCCATGGCCCTTGCAACCACGCTACAGAGTGTAACAATAGCTGTTTTCCCTATGGCTGTGCCTAGAAGTGTAACCCAAGAGAGGGCCTAAGTCTTACATAAAAAGGAAAAGGAGAGAGAGACACACAACAAAATCCTATCCACGTATTGCCTACCATAGCACCCCCACTACTACTAAAACCTAGCATCGATTGTAACTACACCACAATATGCAAGGTGCGAGGCCCTAAGCTCTAACAAAGAACAAAATGTCAAACCCCATGCTCCAAAACAAAGAAAAAAATAAGGGAAGAAGAAAGATGACATCAAATGGTAGCTACAACCCCCCTGTGGCCACGCTGCATTGTGCAATGGCAACTATGGGCCCCCACGGCCGAGCTGCAGAGCACCATGCATGAGACCCTAAAACCTACATGCCCCAAAGCCCCACACATGTCCTATCTAGCATACAACCCTAAACCCCACGTATACACCCTAGCCAATGTGCAAACCTAGACCCCATGCCATCCTGGAGCACAAAAAATAACAAAACAAAATAGAAGACAGACATGCATCCTCCCTACCACCAAAAAATGCAAAACGTGATTGTAGACACTACCCCTATGGCTAGAAAGTGGTGCTCAATGGCAACCATGGCTCTTGTGGTCATACTATGCAGTGTATGTGCAAGGTCCCAACCATGTGTAGCTACAAATCCCCAAAGCTCTCGTACAAAAGAAAAAATTAAAGCAAAGGGGGGAGCGTAGTTTGTACCTGGCTAATGTGGATAGCCTCCTCTCTTCCATGCATGCCTACGGCAAGTGGCTTAGTGCTCTCTCTCCCTTGGCAATGTTTATCAACCTTGGGTGAAGGCATCCACTCTAATGCATCATCCTTTCCCCAACTATGATCTCCATTGACAGTGATGGCAGAAGCAATGGTAGCACTACACTCTCAACATTGTGGTAAGAGTGAAGAAAATGATAGGTTACCATGGTAAAATGATAGCTATATGCCCTCTCAAGGTGATTTAATGACCCACCAACTTGAGACTATGCTAACCACCAAACGCTTAGGTAAGAGCATAGTCAATCATACTTAGCCTAAAATCATGATTTTTCACTACCCTAAAAATGTGCAAGCTAGTTCCATTCCCTAAGTATGACCAACCATTTTAGAAATGGCATGTTTCATGCATTTACAATTTGCCAAGGCCTAAAACTGGCATGCACAAGGCCTATCAAGGCCTAAAACTAGCAAAAAAATGTTTACCTTCCATGGCAACTTGAACACATACTTAAGAAAATATCATTGCATTTCTTTTCCTATTTGTGCATATTTGTGCATATTTACTTTGTCAAAATAGCTGCCACTTGACATTTTTCTAGTTTATTTTGCAAGAAGACAACATGGCTATGCAGGAGCAAATCCTCTCATGTTTGGTCTTCAAGGGGCCTCATAGAGACATTCAACGATGCATTGACTCTCATTGCCTAGACCCCAAGCCTACAGCCTATAATGAGTACATAGCATCCATAGAAGCACCACTAGATTGGCCCAACCATCTAGTTAAGGCTCTCAATCTAGAGACAGGGGATGTCACAAAGGATCCCTTTGTTGAGATTTTTGTGGCAACACATAATGGAGAGGCAAAAACACTAAAACTAAGCTCCTTGCTAGAACCCTAGTATGATTAAGAAATCACCAAAGTACTTAACGATAACATCAAAGCATTTGCATGGTCCTACAAGGACATGTTGGGCCTAGATCCCCAGCTAGTTCAACATAACATCATCCTTGATTCCTACATCAAACTTGTTAAGCAAAAAGTGCACAAGGTTAGACCTAAGGTAGTGTTGGTAATCCATGCTAAGATCACCAAGCTTTACAAAGTTGGTTTCATCTAGGTTATTGACTATGTAGACTAGGTCTTCAACATTGTAGTTGTGCCCAAGAAAAATAGAAGTATATGCATTTGCATAGACTTATGGGACCTAATCAAAGCAACCATCAAAGATGATTTCTTATTGTCCAATATCAATCAATTGATTGATACCACGGCTGCACATGCCTTATTGTTCTTCATGGATGAGTTCCCAAGCTATAACCAGATTAGGATCAACCCTAAGCACCAGCTCAGTACAACCTTCATGACCCCCTAGGGTATGTTTTGCTACACAATGATGCCTTTTGGACTAAAGAACATAGGAGCAACATATCAATGCATAATGACACATCTTTAGTGACTATATGCTTAGTTTTCTAAATGACTATGTAGATGATATTTTAGTTAAGTCCAAAGTGACACACAACCATGCAAGTGACTTAAACTTAGTGCTTAAACATTGTCTAAAACATGATCTTAGGCTAAACCCCAAGATGTGTATTTTTGACATCAAAATAGGTAGGATGCATGGCTTTGTAGTATCCAAAGTAGGTATACATGTAGATCCTGATAAGGTTAAGGCCATAACTAACTTAGTGCTATTGACTAACCTTAAGGAGCTACAAGGGTTGTAGAGTAGACTATAATTCATATGTAGGTTTATCACCCAATTAACCAACAAGAGACAACCAATGCAACATTTTCTCAAGAAATGAGTCCACTTCGAGTGGATAGCTCAATGCCAACAAGCATTCAACAACATCAAGTAAGTGCTAGTGCAACTACCTATAGTTCAACCTCCACAAGGAGATAAGCCTTTCTACATCTACCTTGCTACTTTTGACATGTCCATCGCTTCTTTGCTTTGCCAAAAATGAGACAATGGCATAAAGGTCCTAGTCTACTACCTAATCCATGCACTAGTAGCCCATGAAACAAGATACGACAATGTCAAGAAGTATTGCCTTGCCCTAGTCTTCTCACTAAAGAAGTGGGTAATTACCTCTTTCGTAGCCAAATTAACATCATTTGCAAGAATAACATACTTTGAGATATAACAATGATTATCTACAAAAGTAGTCACAATGCATGGTGGAAAGAAATAATAGTAAAGTTTGACCTACATTATGTTGCACAAGCCCCAACGAAAGGTCAAGCCATAGTTTCATAACTTACGGCTTCGCCAGTACATGATCAAATCACCATAGACCTAGAATTCTTGGACAAACATGTTAGCAGTATTAGCCAAGTGCCCAACAACTATGAGGTACTCTTACATTTTGATAGACCTTCAACCTCTCAAGGGGGTAGCATCGCTACTATTATCTTATTTCCCTCTAGGGAGATCCAACCCTTCACATATCATTTTTCATTTCCTTGTATCAACAGTGTGGAAAAGTACAAAGGTCTCCTCCAAGGCATCCTTATAGCACACAACCTAGGGATCCAATGCATAGTGATTCGAGGTGATTCACAACTAGTAGTCAATCAAGTAACATAGGTTTACGCCTATAAAGCACAATAGTTACAGTCTTACTGTGACCTAGCAAGACACTTGCTCCAACACTTTGTAGTTGTTGATGCCTAGCATGTCCCCCAAAGTGAAAATGTCATTACTGACGCACTTGCAACATTAGCCCTTAGCATTGCACCTAACATGTTCAACACATTGCCCACCTCGATGGTAGATTGCACTGCACCTATCATGCAAATCATCAAAGATGTATCCATAGCCATAGTTAGCACCACTCACGCAAAAGAGTGGGACGACAATATCCAGGCATACCTTCTACAAGGTGAGCCTCTGCAACACTTAACCCTTGCTCAAAAGGACATTGTATGTAAATGTTCATGGCAATACATCATCATACTATGATGGCATACTACTAACCTATGTAAGTGAAGGCAAAGTAAAAGCAATCATTAAGGAAGTCCATGAAGGACTATGTAGAGATCACATAGCACCTTAGGCAATGGCAACAAAAATAAGATAGCTAGGCTATTATTGGCCTTATATGGAAATCAATTGTGTCCAAAAGGTCAAAACATGTGACACTTATCAGTGGCATAGCAACTCAATGTATGTGCGACCAACTGAATTGCACACAACGTAAATCACGTGGTCATTCCAAAGCTACGGCCTAGACATCATCAGACCCATAATGTCTAAGTCCTCCACAAGGCATAACTTCATAATAATTACAATGGAATATTTCACAAAGTTAATTGAAGCTACTCCCCTTAGGAAGATGACATTACAACAGGTTTGCAAGTTCGTGTTGGATAACATAGTGACCCGTTTTGGCTTGCCGATGACCATAGTAATGAACAATGGACTACAGTTTAGTAGCATAAAAAAAAGCCTTTTGTAAACACTTTGGCATTACACACTCCTTTTCATTTCCATACTACCCTCAAGAAAATGGCCAAGCAGAGGCTACCAACAAGGTCATCATCAACCTCCTTAAGAAGATGCTAAGCAACAACAAACGATGATGACATGAGCAACTAGTCTATGCACTTTGGGCCTACCGCACAATGCAATGAACAAAAACAAGTATGACACCTTATATCCTCATCTACGAATCTAAAGCCATTTTGCTGCTTGAATTACAAGTTCCATCACTTCCAGTAATCCTCTTAGACTTCATCGACAAAGGTCAGAACAATGAGTTGAGAACCATAGACCTTGACTCAATAGAGGAGGAGTGCATGTGTACGCTTGATCATGTTCAATGGTATTAAGAAAAGTAATGGAAAAAGCATCGTCACAACTAGCATCAGCACCTAATCAGAAGAAGGGATCTAGTCCTCAAGGCTGTTCATGAACCTGTGAATAAATTCTCAGCCAATTGGGAAAGGTCTTTCTTGGTTACTAAGGCCTATGACAATAGAGCATTCAAGCTTGCTAATCAAGATGAAAATGAGTTTGCTAATCTAGTAAACCATTTGCACTTGAAGTCGCATTATATCTAGCATGCAACATCGCACACTAATGAAGCAAGGTAAGCATTCATCTGCTACAATGTTAAACTAGCATAGCTCATTTGCTACAGCATTAAACAGGCACAGTGGTTAGCTATGACTATAAACTAAACGTCCACCACGACTTTGAAGTGGCAGAGCCCATCCTCTAAGATGTTAAACTAGCATAGAGCAATCTAATAGGACTATAAACTAGCATAGCATGGTCTACCAGGACCTTAAACTAGGCCCAACAATCTGCTAGGACCTTAAACTAGCAAAACCATGGTCTACCAAGACCTTAAATTGGGTTCACAGTCAATCATTAATCATTTTTCCATCCTTCCACAAGTGAGTGAGCATAATCCTTGTCCTTCTTCAACATCAAGCAAGTAAGCACACTACAATTCCAAAATAAAGCACTTGCAATCTACGCAACCTATGTAGCTAATGTAGCCTTTTGCATTTTGGCCTTCGTAGTCTATTTGCATTTATATCTTGTGTGGTATTTCTTATCTTCTCATAGTTGTGTTTTCAAGACGAAGCCTTGGGCGATCATGCAAAGGTGCATCTCATCACAGCAACAAGTCATCACATTGCTCCAATGTGCATGATTGGACTAGTTAAACCTCTTAAGAGTGCACATCCCTATTACCCCATTATAGCCTACTCACATCTACTCCTACATCCTAATACCCTCTCATTCCCCACATATCAAAGATTACAAACCCTTTTGACATTCACGTGCTATCACCACATGGTACCCCCTTCACATCTCACATTAAATTTTAGCTTCCCAAGGTAGACATAAAATAAGTCATCCCTTGGTAAGCCTCTATTGGCCAATCAAAGCCCAAGAAAATGTAACATAAGTCATCCTAGGAAGGAAACACTTGTCATATAGATGCATTGCAGTGTAAAGTTCATCTAGTGACACACAACTTGCTTGATGAGAAGCGCTTCATAGAAAGCATGTAGTCCCATGTAGAACCCAAAGAAGGTTCACCTCACCACAAAAAAAAGGGTGGGAAAAGAACATCACCAAGAAATCCAATAGCATGGTAGTTCCACATCTAGGCCAACCTTAAACCTACACCTTGACTCTCTCATAAGCACTCCAATGAGAGATCAACATTTTCAAGGGCAAGCCACTCTAGTGCCATGGTCACCATTATCCATGATGTCCCTACATCATAACATCCTATTTGCAACTCATCTTCCCTTTTATCCCCAACACATCATCTACACCTTTTTTACTCCCACTTCTCACCTACCATCTAGCATACCACTATCCATAGCACTCTTGGGTATGGTGCAACAACATCCAATCACTCACTGAAGAGTGGTGTTGGTGCCAAGTTTGTTGTGGTGTTTTGCTATTCTTTGTCAATGTTCCTCGAGCCACTCCTCCAGAAATCAATAAAGAGGGGCCAATGAAACACCACCAAATTTGTACTACAACATCTCGATAGCAAATTTGGCTAAGTGCTTAGACTATGCTCTCCCCTAGTAGGGAGCATAGTCAGCCTCTAATGGAGAGCATAGTTAGCATCAAGGCCAAGTTTTTGCAATTTTTAGCTAAGTGTTGGGACTACACTCTTCCCCAAATGGGAGCGTAGTCAACCTCTCATAGAAAGTGTAGTCAACATGAAGGTCATTTTTTGCAAATTTTAGCTAAGTGTTGAGACTATGCTCTCCTCTAGAGGGGAGCATAGTCAACCTCTCATGGAGAACATAGTCAACATGAAGGCCAGTTTTTGCAAATTTTTCTATGTGCTAAGACTACGCTCTCCCTTAGTAGGGAGCATAGTCAACCTCCAATGGAGAGAATAATCAACATCAAGGCCAATTTTTTGCAATTTCTACCTAAGTGTTGGGACTATGCTCTTCCTAGATGGGAGTGTAGTCAGCCTCTCATAGAAAAAGTAGTCAGCATGAAGGCCAATTTTTGCAAATTTTAGCTAAGTGTTGAGACTACACTCTCCCCTAAATAGGAGTGTAGTCAGCCTCTCGTGGAGAGTGTAGTCAACATGAAGGTTGATTTTTATAGATTTTTCCAAGTGTTGAGACCATGCTCTCCCCTAACTCATGGTCATGTTTTGCAATTTTTTCCTAAGTGTGGGACTACGCTCTCCCCCAGTCCAAAGCATAGTTAAGTGTAGTTAGCTAGAACACACTCTTCCCCAACTCAAAGCATAGTTAACCTCCAATGGAGAGTGTAGTCAGCACATGACCATTTTTTGTATTTTTTTTCCTAAGTGTGAGACTACACTTTCCCTTAATCCAGAGCATAGTTAAGCGTAGTTAGCCAAAATAGTCTCCAGTAGCTTCCACAACACAACAATGCCACTCAACTCAGCTCCAACTCCCCTTCAAGAAGTGTAGTTAGCAAAATGCTTCCCTTTTGTATCCCCTTTTTTGCCCCAAATTTGTAACTATGCTCGATCCCACTTAAGAGGTTGGAGATTGTAGTCCCAGACCATAGTCTTTGAGTTTCATTTTTTTAGATACCTCACAATCTTCTTGGTACATACATGTAGTTGGCAACATAGTCATAGTCTCACAGTCTCACAGAGTCTAGCAGAGCATAATAAAGCACAACACCACTAGCCTAGTGGAGAGTGTAGTTGGATGAAAGCGTAGTTCCAACCATCCCCTCTGCCACATGGTAGTCATCTTGTATTCTGTGCTAACCCTACACCTATAAATACCCATGCCCTCAAAGTTTTCAGGGTTGGCTAATTTTAGAGTTGGTTCATTTTTGGCGTGAGAAAATCTAAAGAGTGCTTGGGAGAAAACCAAAGGTATTTTGGTGAACTAAGAAGAGGTGAAGTTGTAAACCTACCCCCGCACCAACCCCC
>MNCI01001832.1:239039-259638 GCA_015680685.1 Gnetum montanum
AGACTTTAACTCTTGTTCCAAAGGACATTCCCAGAGCCCACGGACTCTTTGAATGTGGGATTGTCAGGGCATTAAGGGCATGAGCCTGCTTTGGGGAGGACCCACTGACATTCCTATTTGGAACATTAGTTAACTTCTTTTCCTTAACGTTTTGCAATTAATTATCATTTTTGTTCATTTCCATCTTGACATCCACTTCACTGATGCCATAATTCTCCCTTTTTACCTATCTTTCTTACTCCTTTTCTTTTTCCATTCTAACGCTACCGGAGGTTCGCAATTAGTCATGGGGGTACGGGGCCCGCTTTTTTCGATTTTTCTCCTACGCCCCGAATTTTTTCATTTTTCTCCTTAACCCCTACACCTTCGGTAGTCATCATCTACATTTTCCCAGATCCATATCAGCCATACCACAACCTAGCCAATGAACCTAAATCGAAGCAAGGTATTCTTTACTTAATTATTCCATTACCCTTACTAATATATGATTGTGTTGTGTGTGCAGATGGTAATCATACAACAACGGAATGGATCTGGAGCAGACACTTGGAATGGAGCAGCGCTAAAGTAGCTATGCAAGGAGTTGGAATTGATAATGCGCTTACGGATGGACAACGAAAGGTGCAATCTAGGCGTTGGCAGCAGCAAGACTCTTCTCTCGTCTTCTCTTCTATTCTCTCTCCTCTTTTCTCTCAGTTGCCAAATGTGGCCTAATGTCATTGTAATAAGGTGTTCACCCTTGTTGTCATGAACACCAGTTTTTGTCAAGTCTTGTAATAAAGACCCGTTCACATGTCATTCCATTAGTTTCATTTCCCTAATAATCCCATACCTACCTGATATCATTGTAAGGAACTCGAGGACGAGTTTTCTTTCAGTCATGGGGGTATGATGAGACCCGACATGCATGTGCTGCGATATCGCATCCCATGCGATATCGCGTCTTTCCCTACGATATCGCGTACGCGATATCGCGGTTTGCTGCCATATCTATAAATAAGAGGCGGCACTCCCTTCATTTCCCAATCCTGGCTAGAAGTAGCGAAGCTCTGGCAGATTGATCACTCCAGAGTTAGAATTTTTCCCATGTGCCCACAGTAGGAGTCCTAGAGTGAACGGCTCTTTATTCGAGCAGCTTGTAACCTGAACCCAAGTTGTGTATGGCAATAAAGACAAACTTGATTGGATAAACCTTGCAGTACATGGTTTTATTTATTGTTATTTATTTACTACTTTCCTAGTGCGTACAAGTACAACTTGATTACGAGCGTCTACGGACGTGTACAACTAATCAAGGAATCGGCTGCTTTTCGCAACGCGTGAGTACGACTTGATTACGAGCATTGGACTACTTGGTAACCCAGTAGCGTATTCCAGGATCTGCGCTTGGTAATCCCAGTGGTAGTTCAATGTGTACGGCTAGTCAAGGAATCGGCTGCTCATCGCTAGGCTAGAACGTGTGATAAGTACGACTTAGTTACGAGCACCCACGAGTGTGTACGGCTAGCTAAGGAATCGGCTGCTTATCACACTTAGGCTAAATAGGTGCCTCAGTACGACCACTTCGAGCACTTGCGTTACGTGTGGTGATCCCAGTAACGGTTAGCGTTTGGTAAGCCATAGTTGCATAGTTCAAGGTGTGTCCGGTAAGTGGGAACGGATGCTGACGCTAGTTAATTTAGACTTAGGACATTAGTTAGAGTTAGCTTAGTTTCTCAACCCTTCCTCTCTCATAGCTTAGGAGATAAACCTGAAAAATACCAAAAAAATCACATACCTCAGACTTGCTTAACCATACACCGTGACACTTACAAGCAAGCCTGGGAAGACAACGAACGATTAACCCCAAGTGTTCTTGTGGTGTTAAGGCATTTAGTCTGCGGAGTTCGACCGGATCGCGCGTGCACGCTCGTATTCGTATGGTTGAGTGTAGGGGTACCTCGCCACTCATCAGCTATGAATTTAGCTTTATAATTTAAAAGACTAATTGAAGTGTGTTATTTTGATTTCCAATATACTCCATTGTCTCCATCGAATATTATGACTTCTGATGTAGATTTTCTATCATTATGATCTCCTCTTTGATCAACATATGAATAAGCATGAAATTATCCATTCCCTTTGGTATTCATGAGTCCATGATCTATTGTGTCTTTAGTGTATCTTAAAATAAGCGTTAGAGCATTGATGTGGCTTTTCCTAGGTTCTTACATGAATCATAATAGGTAGGATGTAGTAAACTTAAGATATGGTCTTATGTGGCATAAAAATCTGATAGCTCCAATCATGCTTCTATATTGAGTTATATCCACAAGAGGTGTGCTATCCTTATATTGAAGCTTCAATTTATGAGGAAGTGGAGACATTGTAACATTTTCTTTGCTAATTTTATATTTTTCTAGCATAGATAAAGCATACTTAGTTTAATTACCTTGTTGAAAATCTATTATCCCAAATTTATCTTCTAGAAAGATGACATCTCTTAATGAATACCATTTTTGTTCAATAGGATCATAATAGTTGTATACACTAGTTTTAGAATCATATGCAAGGAAAATGCATTTCTTTCCTCTATTATCCAACTTGGTCAAAAATTGCCTTGGTGTCTTGACATAGCAATGGCATCCAAATGTCCTCGTGTGAGAAATGTTGGAAAGTCTTCCATAGAACAACTCATATGGAGTTTTTTCATTATTGTTACTGTTGATCACTCTATTTGTAATATAAGTGGTCATAATTA
Source organism: Gnetum montanum (assembly GCA_015680685.1). Classification (NCBI taxonomy): domain Eukaryota; kingdom Viridiplantae; phylum Streptophyta; class Gnetopsida; order Gnetales; family Gnetaceae; genus Gnetum; species Gnetum montanum. Next base: position 241,780 of record MNCI01001832.1, read on the forward strand.
GTGCCATACTCTAATAGTCATCTTTGAGTTTAGCATGTTTAAGAAGACATTTCAATATGTCTTGTAGTGTTCTATTTTTCCCCTCAGCTATGCCATTGGGCTGTGGGTTGTATCTACAAGTGGTTCGATGAAATATGTCTTCTTTAGTGCAAAAATCAATGAATCTTTTGTTGATAAACTCTCATCCTCTATCTATCCAGATATTTTTTATGATGAGATTTTTATTTTTCATCAACATGAAAAATTCTTCAAACTTGCTGGATGTTTCATCTTTGTTTCTTAGATTGTAGGCCCATGTAAATCTTGAATAGTCATCTATTATTACAAAGAAATAATTAGCTTCTCTAATGGCAGTAATTGGCATGGGGCCTACAAGGTATATATGGATGAGATGCAATGGTTCTTTAGCTCTTTGCGTTAGATTGGTGCACAATGAATTTGTTTGTTTTCCTTGAACGCAAATTTCACATTTGTCTTTTGGGATGTCTCTGACTTTCACGCCAATAGCTTTGTTCATTTTTGCCATTTTTTTTATCTTTGAATATAATGCGTGTCCAAGTCTTTTATGTCAAACTTTAGCTTCTTCTTCTTTAACTTGGTGGTCCTGCTCCTTTGTAGCTTTTATAGTGCTAGTGCTATTGCTAATTTGTAGAGATGACTTCATTTGATTATCGATCTTGAAGTAATTTTGCTGATTTTTTGTAATATCAAAGAGATTTCCTTTCAAATATAAGTGTTCACAATTCAAACAATATATTCTATGACTAAGTGGTCTTACTTTGCATATCTATTCACCATTTGCTTTACTTATGTTGTAAGTTTTACTTTCAAAGCTAATTTTAATGCCTTTATCTGAAATTTTCCCTACCAAAGGTAGAGAGTTGGACAACTAAAGAACATGGTAACCTTCAATTATAGACAATACCTTATTAATTTCCTACTCCTATGTTAAGGAATTTGCCATCACCAATTTTGATGTTGCCAATCCTTTATGATTTGTAGTTGAGAAGATATTCCTTGTAGGAAATTGTGATTAGAGCTGCCACTATCAACAATCCATGTATCTTGATTAATTGCCCTGACAACCTTTAGATAGGAATGACTACCATAATCAAGCTTTCCTTCAGCATTAGTACCTTCCTTTTTGTTTACATTTTCTTCTCTCTTTATCTGTTATTGAAGGTAGATTTTATGTTTTATTTTTTCCCAACAATCTTGATATGTCTTATTTTATTACAAATTCCACATTGAGGAATTAGATTTCTTTTATTGTAGTTCCATATTCTTCGATTAGAATATGTTTTTCTTTAAACCTTGCTTCAATACCAATTGTAGATATTTTAGATGTAAGAAGATTTGAAAAACTTTTTTATTTTGCAAATTTTTGGCAGCCCAATTTATCAAATGATGTGGGCAACCTAATTGAGAAAAACTGAATTTGTTTTGATTTTGTAGTTGTAATATCTTCATGATTCGGATGAGTTTTAGGATGATCTTAAGCTTGTTGGAAAGCTCGTTTTGCAATCCATAAGCTTGTAAAATTTTAGATCAATTGGAATGTATTTGATGATTCAAATCTTTCCTGAAAAAGGAGTCTTGAATAAAATTAGCCATATTTCGACCTAGACGTTTTCGGGCCGCTAATAACCAACGAATGGCAAGTGCTTTTCCTTGCATGGATCCTATTTCAATGGGAACTTGATGAGTCAATCCACCTACACGTCTTTCTTTTCAACGTCCAAAATTTCGTTTTTTATTCATCTTCATTATTATTTCTCAACTAGTATTAACTTGGTTGTCTTCCTCTCACAAGCACACAATTGCAAAATTTCTTGAATTGTGATAGGTTCACGGGGAAAATTTGTCATCCTTCATTTTGAGTCCCATCTTTTATTATATATAAACAAACATGCTTTATTAATTGTATTTTGTCATTTTTAGGATCTATTAATTAACACCACACCACTAGACATTGGACTTTGTGCTATTCATATTCTATTCGTTTATCTTCCCTGCAGACCAACCTTGCCTATAAACAAAATTAAATATTCCAGTTGATGATAAGAAAGTTTCAATCAATATAACTAAATACTATGATTTAAATAAAATATTAAAATAATGTTTAAATATAATTTTGAAAAATTAAACAATATAACATAGATGTCATCTTATTCAACCAGGCATCCTCACATATCTCGGAAAGACCATAACTGGATTCTTCATATTTCCCTTTCCAGCGCTTGAGAAACAACAAAAAGTCTAATGCAACCCCACCTCTCTTACATGGTCTATTCTTTTTCAAGTATACAAGAGTTGATTCTAAATAGAGAAACAGGGAAAGGTGGAAAATAAGCTATAAAATTAGTGAATACCTTAAAAGAAGTTAAATATATTCAGGCAGGATTCCTCTGGCCCATCCAGCAACCACTGTAATATTAATTTTGGCTGAGAGGCCAACTACCAGATGGGCAGACTTAGTTGTGGAAAATAATTATCATCGTGTCCATGAGCTCTTTCTGAAATTAATATAAGTATTTTTTTTTCAACATGAAAATCAATTCTCAATAATTCAATTCTGGAATTTCATTAATTCGAAAAAACAAAATAATAGATATATTATAAATGTATAGCTAAACTAGTTGTATCATTTTTACTACTTGTACCTGATATAGCCAGGGTGAAGTCAGCATTGTAAACAAAACCTCTGCATGGAATGTCTTTGAATCCTCGAATATTATGTTAAATGAACATTATATCTAAAGACTTGAATAGGTCACTCTGATTCTAATATAGAAGACAAAAAACTGACTTAAAAATCTTGCATCATTTTTATACAATAAACAGTTGAGGGAAAGAAAATGGAGAGCAAAGTGGAAAAAGTTATGCAGTACCAAGATGCCACCAAATTCACAAAATGCATCTTCAGAAATTTTACTAAGACGGTATAAAATTCCTATAAATATACCTATTTTACACTCTTCAGACAAACAAATTTCCCAATTTCAAAAATATTCCAGTAAAATAAATTGTTGATGCACAAAAGGGAAGATGCAAATAAGAGTTCTCGTAGAATTACATTGTAAGATACGAAAATACGTTGAATCAAAAACATCACACTGCTTGGCAAAGGAAAATTTTAACATATCCAAGCATCAATATACACTTTGATCCCCAAAAAAAATATACAAAAGCTACTAAAACACAACTTTATAGGTGTGTGCTTTTGTAACAGGGAAATACGAAGTTCATGAGGTAAAATTTTTTTAAATCACTATAGAATATGAAAAAAAAAATCAAATTACAAATTATTACCAATTCATCCAGATTCTGTGATCTTCCAGTCATTTCAAAACAGGCAACATATTTCTTAATTTTCATATACCATCAGCACTAAGAGATGGACGCATCTGCTAGCGACACTTTTAGGTACGCCTCATAATTATTCCCTGAAAAATTGTAATGAAACATTTATTAATGATGTTATAGAGAGAATTGAAAGAGCAATAAGAAACTAAAACGCCAGCAAATGGAAGGCAAAACTAAAAATCATCGTCAGTAGCAACCGTTTAACAAAATTATTAAAAATAGAGTATCTATTGCAGCGATTGTCTTCATTATCCGCAACAGCATATCTGTTGATTTTGAGAGCAACTTCAAGATTTGTCTCTCCATTTTTGGTCAACCCATGAGCAAATCTTTATACCTCAATCTATCACATCGATGTTTGTCATTTCAACCCTTGCCTTTTTAGATCTACCTCTTCTTCAACTGCTTTGAACTTGAATTTAAGAAACCTCACAAGAGGGTAACCATATTTGACTTTCTTTCATCTTCTCCTGTATAGGCACAACACCTGAGTTCTTTTCATATTCTCTTCTAGAGGCACAACTTCTAGGCTTCCTCTTGTTCTATTCACTCCAACATTTATATCATTAAATGGGAAAAGCTATGTTACACCTTTTTGATTCCTTATATTTTTCTTCAAATGTTTTAAGGATTTCTACAACATGAGATGTCTTAGCACAAGAAGGCTTGGTTCTAGATGCCACCTGTCCATTCTGCATGTCTAAAGATGAAGGCCCTCATCATATTTTTAGACATTATGATTTTGCTTACAAATTTGTATGCCATTACAAGCCCTCATCATATTTTTATGCATTATGCGTTTGCTTAAAATGTCTAAAACAAAATTCGTATGCCATTACAAGTTTGAATCTGTCATTTCCACTTATTATTATGGAACTTGCCTAAAAGTTGCATTGTCAAAGCAATTCTCGTAAATTTAGAGTTTGGCTGTGCTTTTACCTTATATGTGTATGCAATTTGACATTAAATGAAAAAAGTTTCATAGCAAAAAATGTTTAAGTGAATATATGTGACAACAACCATGATCTTATTTCTGGAGGCAGTGTTTATCTATTTCTTCGGATTTGAAGTGTCAATGTTTTGGCATTTAGCTATAAAGCAATTCTAAAATGGAATGCTATACGGATGAGAATTTATATTTTGAACTCTAGACTTATGACATGACCAAAATAGATACCAGCAATTTCCTTCTTTCAAAATTTAGTATTTTAATCCAGAACATGTATGATCTGTTCTTACATTTTTTGGTTCAAAGCACTACGCTCAATGCATGCATGTAGTAGAGATACATATGCTAATGTTAGGTGTCACGAGAAAAACTTGTATCAACTACTTTCTTATTAGGGAAAATTTAGAGCTAGCATGCATAGATTAAAGAAAGTTGTCTCAAATGATTTGGTCATTTGCTAAGAAGACCAGATAGTGCATCTGTCAGAAGAGGATGCTTTATTAAAGTTACCATGAAACTCCAAAGAGGAAGACTAATAGATACTTGGTTTGCAAGAATAAAGAAAATATTCAAAATTTGGCTATTAATGTTTATTTGGCTCTTAATAAAAGTAAATTGTGGAAAGAATTCACATAGCCAAGCTCATGTAATTGGAATACAGCTACGCTGATGATTTGTGAGTCAAAGCCACTTCTACAAGCACTTGGTTGTTTTAGAAATCCAGACTCCTAAATCAACATCAATAGAGTAAGAATTATATAGCTCATTAGTATTTCTGCATCATAGATACTATGAAAACAAATTAGACACCTGAGTTTTTTTCATCAGACTGAAATGTAACAAGCTCTTAAAAAATTGATCTGCTTATAATGATTTAATGGAGATTGAGAAACATGCGGGATTTAGCACCGAAACCAGAAGAATAAGGGTGCAGATAACAAATTCATACTGAGATTGAGAATGTGTGGAAAGGAAATGCTAGCAGTTTCAGCTACAACCATCCAGATACTTTTCTGGCAAAATCAATCTTCACTAGGCATCCATAATGTCATATAAACTCTCCTTGCAGGCACTTAAAAAATGCTGATTCCGTCAGAAGTAAAGTTCAACTGATCATAGATTACCCTACTACAACACTAGCAGAAACCGCAAATCTTGCTTAATTGGATCCAAGCTTAACTCTACAGTGAGTGGATCTAACCTGTGAGAAGACAACCTCCAAAAATCAAAACATTCTTAGAGCAGAGCAGGTAATCCATTGGCATTAAACATAACTATTGTATGCTCAACTCAACTTGGTGTCACATTATTGGAGACACACTACGCATTTCTTAAACACGCAAACCCATAGTTTTCTAGAAGAACTATCCTACACATTAGCAAAATGCAAAATGCCTTCTACAGCATTTTAACAAATAGAGGCCAAGCATCTAAATTAACAGACTCAAGCACTCATCTTAATGGTTAATGGTTAGTTGTCGGTGAAGAATTTGTTACTTGTGAGCTTTCAAATTCTTAATCATTTTTCCATAAAAATGAAAGAACTTAATCTTAATCCAAGAATGTAATCCCTTTATCATACTATCTGATCATTGCATGCTAAAAAATAGAATGTTTATAGCCTCCTATAAAACGTAACTCACACAACTGCATTGTGCCCACAATATTTTATGCCTCCTAGACACTAAACCTCTCAAACATTCCTTTTTTTCTCTTATTACGAGGTAAAAAAATAAATTTATTACTGATAAAATTTAGATTTGAACGCCAGCCGCTAATTCCTAGGGTTCTCAGAGAACAACTAAGGAATAAAATCAATAATTGATAACATCACAGCAAGTGTTAAATAATGATACGGAAACAAAATGATCAATTTTATGGTACCCTGCAAACCTTTTTCTCCAACTTTTAATCCCGAGTTCAAAGACTTGCATAGTAAGGCTTCATCCTAAATTCTATCTGTTCGCAATTCAACACTTATATTTTGGGTCCAAGTTGTTCATGTTGTTTAATATTGTAAGGATTTTGTCATTATTAAATATTGGTACATGGATACCGAAAAGCATGATAACTGCCATCATGACAAGTAGACTTCACAAAAACAAAATCTAATCCAATTTGCACTCCTCTGGTGCAAATACAAGGCTCGATTTAATTATCAACCGTGAGCCTGCCCAGCTTAGTCTGGCCAGGCTCACTCAGTGCCAAAAATACCGAGTGCGTAAAAATTTTAAACACATGTTTTTCATATTTGACAGTCTTTAACAATAACGCAATGATTTTGACAGTCTTTATTGTGTGATTGTATCTTCAATCCTTTGCAAACTGTTTGCAAGCTGATTCTTCTTTTCTACTATGTTTGTTGAGGCTTTTCTTTCTTTTCTTTTCTTTTTTTTTTGAAAAAAAAAATCCATCTCTATATTGATTTCTTTGCAAAAGCTTGCACCAAGAAATTTTTCCGCAACAATTTATAGCCAAAAATGACCTCGCATAATGATGAAATGAACCTAGCAAAAAGATAAATGCTGGTCTTTTAAATGTTACTTTTTTAAAAATTTTTCTTAAAAATACAATGCCATAGATAAATGCTACTGCAAAATATCATCATCATGCTAGCCTTATCCCAAGAAAGAAAATGAGTTCTTCTGTTGCTCATGATTTTTGTGGTCTGTTCTTTCTTTCCTTCCTTATTCTGTGTGCTCTGATTCTCTCTGTTTTTGAATTGTATGATGATTTCTCTAACTACATTGTTGAAGGACAAAAAAATACAAAATAAAAAGCTATAGTCAGTAATTTCGCAGGCAAGACTTTGGGCGGCGCGTGAGCCTGCCCGAGTCACCTGGGCAGGTCCAACCCCTAAGAATTCACATCACAATTTTAGCAACCATAGCAGAATTCAGGCATGCTAACTAAACAAAACTCACTTGCCAAAGCACCGTGCGAGCAAACCAAAACATCAAGAAACAGGAATTCACAGCAAAAAACAAACCCTAGAACACTTCAAAATTCCGAAAGAGCGGGCGGATTTTGCAGGTGAGTACCATTTAAGAATGGAGCCGAAAAGGAAATGCTGCATAATGGGAAGCTTGCCGAGAACATCCGCCCGGTACATCTTGAGCATCCCGGAGTTAACCTTGGCCCAGGAAGCCACCGCGCTGATGTCGTGCATCATGGGACTGTGCTCTGAGAAGGGTCCGCGCTTGACCTTCTTGACAAACGCAACGCATCCCAAATACATGTACTCGGACTCCAGCGACGCCAGAACCTGCGTATCATGAATGCAGCTCGGCGGCAACTGCGTCTGTTCCATCAGCTGCGCCGAACCGAACACGAACGGCAAGAAATGGTAATCATCGAGTCCCCAGACGCCGTGCGAGCCCGCGGGTTCGAGCCAGTAAGTGGTTTGCAGGCGCCTCATCAATGCCAAGTAGCGAGCGAAAACTCGGGCCACGGCGGCCTGGTAATCGTCCCGGGCCAGCAACCCTAGCCTGGCCAGGCAGAGCAGGAACGCCACGAAATTCGTTTCATGGCCGGTTCCGTAATCGATCCGCGAGGCGCTGCCGAAGCTGTCGCGGAGATACGCGGCGAGCTCGTCGGCCGCCGCGGCGGAGCCCGCGAGCGCCGGACCCGGCTCCGGAAGGCTCTCGAGGAGCTCGCGCAGCAGCGGCGCGGCCGCCGACTGCAGGCGCTCCTGCCAGTGGCGGAAGGCCGGGTTGCCGTAGCGGGCGCGGTGCTGCGCCGGGGGGAATTCCTGAATCCACGCGTCCTGGGCATCCAGCAGACGCAGCAGCGCCCGTACCAGCGGCGATTCCTGGCACGGATCCGAGAGCTTGCGCCCTTTCATGGCCTCGTTCAGCGCCGCGATGAAGCCCAGCAGCAGCGTCCCCGTTTCCGAGGACTGGAATCCGTTGAGGTCCGCTGCGTTTGTGATGCGTTTCTGGGGAAGCTCGAATTGCCAGGGCCCCGGAATTACGGGTATTTGCAGGGGCTGCGGCACTGGTCCAAATGCACCTGGCCCTGCCGCTGAAACTCCTGCTGTTGCTGTTGTCTTGTTCAGAATTGGACGCGGCGTTGGCGTACGCCATGTTGCGCCTCCTGCTGCTGCTGCTGCTGCTGTTCCTGTGTTCAGAATTGGATGCGGCGTTGTTGTTGTTGTTTGTGTTGTTGTTGGCGTCCTCCATGTTTCGCGGACTGTGGCAGCACCATCGTCCGATGCTTCTTGTTCTGATTTCTCGTTCGTCTGCGATTCCCGCGGCCACTGCTCCTGCTTCATTTCTTCTTCGTCTTCGTTTTCCGTTCTCATTATTGTTATTGTTGTTCTTCTTCTTTCTTCAGTTCCGAATCTTTTCCTGCTTTTGTTGATGCTGCGGCGATCGTGGTGTTGGTGGTGTTTCCTCGGAGTTGCCAATTGGGTTCAGAGACTTCTGCGCGCGCTCATTCCCTGGAATTAGGAGATGATGCAGCAGCTCTTTAAAACAATGATCCACGAATGTTGCACCGTGACTCAGGAAGCACACGCTGCAAAACTGTAATATAAAAGCGAAAGCCTTAATAGAGCTGAAAGGTTACAAAGTGTCCAGAAAACACAAAGGCAAATCTGACCGTTATCACTGCATTTTTAAAGATAACTTAATATTGTTTCCAAAGTTCGCTCGGCTGACTAAGTTCGTAATGGAGCACTGCATTGGAGCACTTCATATCATAGTCAAGCCTCAGAATAACTTTTTGATAGAAGGCATTCAATCTCCATTTCCATACAAAGAAAATAATGTCAAAAAGGAGGATATTCTAAGCCTTTTGAAGGTGCTGCTTACCATAGTCATTATTAAAGATATATAATGGGAAACCAACAAATTGATTTTGAACAAAAAATTTCAAGAGATTAACACCAATTCCAAATTTGTCTAAAAAGGAGCATTCCCAAAAAAATGTGTATAAAAGAGTGTTCTACCTAGCAAGCTGTGCATTTAAGACATTTAACTCTTAAGAGGTGAAGCCTATGTCCAATGGAAAGTCCTTGATGAATCAAGAGAATAAGAATTGGTGCTTTGGTTAGGCCTTTCATTTCCAAACACAATGAAAAATTAATTTCTAATGATGATCCTCTAATGGCAAATTTCATCTTCTATTTAAAGTAGAATATTGAAATTCTTGCAAGTGAAACCAACATTTAGCTTTAGAAACACCAAGGAAACACAAAGGGGAACAATCTGGCAAAATCAATCTTTATACCAAGCAGTTTCATTATGCATTTCAAGTACCCCAAAGTTGGAGAGAACATGCTCAATGTGCTAATAAATAAGAATATCCTATCATTCAAACCTCTATTTAACTTTGACATGTTGCCAAGAAAAGCAAGAATTTCATTTCTAATTGAAAATATTTGGCTAGTATGATGGAGATTGGCATCAACAAAATGATTTGCTCTATTTGAGAATTCTTTAAATAAGCAACCAAAATTCCTTTTAAAAACAAGTGACCACCAAATAGAGTGCTTTAACAAATTGCTCAAGTTTAAATGGGTAGGTTTCTATTGTAGAAAACCTTTGATTTGATTCTAACAATACCAAATTTACTTAAAAAGATATAAACTTGTACCCTTCTATGATCCTCCATAGATGATCCAATTGCTCTAATGAATATTCTTCCATCTTTGGTCTTTACTTAAACATGAAATATTATGCTTGAATTCCTTACCTTCTATATAGCAAGCAACCCATTTAGAGGCTAAGAGAATACTCTATTGCTCAATAGAAGGGAATCCCAAGGCACCTTGATTTTTACTTAAAAGATAAATATTGCAATTAACTTGATGAAAAGCTTTGTGATTATCCTTATTCCCCCATAAGAAATTTCTAAGAATTTTATCAATGCTCTAAAAGGATGATTTAGAAGGACCCATGAATGAATTGTACACATGAGTGGAGCTCAAAATATGACTAATAACTATAAATCTGCCTATAAGAGATAAGGGTTTTGCAGCCCATTTCAAAGCCTTTTGCTTAACCTTTTCTACCACATAATGTCATGCAGCAATAGGAGTAGAAAATAATGATATTGGAATTCCCAAAAGAGAAAACACATTTGTATAAGAAAGCTACTTGATATTATAATTATATGGCCATGCAGGCCTTGGAGAGAAGCTTGAATGAATAGCTTGAGTTTTGCTCCAACTAATTTTGGCTCATGAAGCTCTACAATAAATGTCATTAGAATTCAAGGTAGTGTTAACATTATTATGTTCCTTAATCAAAGTAAGAGATGTATCATCTACAAACTGGCAAGAAATGAGATCCTTTCCATCTATTGGAAGAGCAATTCCCTTTAACCTTATAGAATCATTGTGAACTCTAAGCATAGGTCCAAGAGCATCAGCTCAATGATAAAAAGATAAGGAGCTAAAGGACATCCTTGTTGGATTGATCTTTGAAGCTCACTAACCCTTGAAAAAGTCTCATTTATACATATAACTGAAGAGGCATCTAATAAAACCAAATTAATGTGATTTTCAAAAACATTACCTAAATTATGATGTTTGATAACACTTCTTAGAAAAGACCAGTCAAGCTTGTTTAAAGCTTTTGCAAAATCAAGTTTAAGAAGAATGACTTTTTGTTCTGTGGAAGAAGCCTAATGCATGCCCTTAACAACAGTAACTACATTGTCTAAAATATGCCTACCTTGAACAAAACCAGTTTGTTCTTTGTTGATGAGCTGAGGAAAAAAAACATTTTTAATTTATTGGCTATAGCTTTTGCAATAATTTTGTAGATGACATTCAAAAGAGTTTAATTTACTCTTCAACTACAGTGAAAAGGGGAGCTCATTATTATCTAAACCTCCTCTTTGTCTTCCAATTTTATGATCTAGATTCTTAAACATATTAAAGTCTCTAGCAATAACCCAATTAGTTGTAGGCAAGTTATGACATAGCCACTTCTAAAATAGTTTATGATTGTTGAAGTTACAAGGAGCATAGATAGAAATAAGGTCCAAAATTTCATTTACATACTGTAACCGAATCCAATAACAATGTTCTAAATCATCACTACCTTGATCAATAACAAACTCCTATCATTTGTTATGAATATGAATCACTTCTGCATCTTTGCTATCCTCATGAGTAGAAGAGACACAATAACTATTGGGAAAAATACACTTAAAACAAGTTTGAATTATAAATCCTTAGATTTTAACCTCCTGAATAAAAACCACATCTAGATAATTCCTACAAATATAGTCTTGGACTATATATCTTCTTTGGGGATCTGAGAGTCCCCTTACATTCCAAGAGAGACACTTCATTGTAAATGTCAAGATGAGATAGGATCTCCCCTCAATAATTAAAGCATTAAAAGAATTCTTGGATTCAATAAGGTTAACTAAACGATGAAAACTACTTGATCTTGTGCTAGAGGAATGAATATTATTTACAAGTGCTAGGGATCAATGCTCTTTAGGGAAATTTTTGAAGATAGGATTATCTCATGTAACAAGGCATAAGATTTTTGAGTAACTCACTCCCAGCTACTAGTGACTTTTCTTTGATTTCCTTCTTACTTTTAAGGATTCTCTAAAGAGCCAACATCAATATCCTCAATATTCATATCTTCAACAACTACCTTTTTGAAGTCTAAAGAAGATGGATTATTTGGAAAGTGCATCTCAATAGTAGCATTTACTTGATAAGCAAATGTATTCTTCTTTTTTAATTCTTTATTTATATGTTCAACTAAAATTCTCTTAGCTTCAAGCTTGTGAGATAACTTTGAACATTGATTGCTCCTATGATTGGAATCAAGGTAGTAGTAACATTGATTTGGGAGCATGAGATAAGAGATTTTTTGCACAAATGTTCTTCCTTTTACAATAAGCTTAAGCAAATTTGGCCTTTGCTTTTGCATATTTAATTTAACACAACTAATTAAGTTGGTCTTGAACAAAATCCTAAGAAAGAATCCATCTTAATAACCTCATGAATCTATGAAGCAAAAATGTCTACATGCAAAGAAATGTGAGCTAGAAGTTTTTGGAATTCAATCCATACTAGCAAAATATTTTTATTTTCTTTTTCCACATCAAAATCCTTTTTCCATAACTAATGAGCTAAAAAGGATCTAAAGACATCCCAAATAGACTAATGATTCATAAAGTCTACCATTACCTTAGTTTCAAAAGCTAAAAGAAAAAACCCTATTAATGGGACGCGATATCACGGTTGTTGCGATATCGCATCCCTCGCGATATCGCGGTGCGTCGTCATATCTATAAATAAGAGGTGACTCTCCCTTGTTTCATCATCCTAGGCTAGACCGTAGTGAAACTTTGGTAGATTGATCACTCCAGAGATAGAATATTTTCCATGTGCCCGCAGTAGGAGTCCCAAAGTGAATAGATCTTTATTCGAGCAAACATTGTACCTGAACACAAGTTTGTGTATGGTAATAAAGACGAGATTTTCGGATAAACCTTGCAGTGCATGGAATAGGCTAATTAGGATTTTCTTTACTGTTATTTATTACTTGTTATTTAAATGCTTTATTAGTTGTTAAATCTTTTTCAACCCTTCTCTCCTAGTTAAGTGCCTCAGNTTACCCTTCACCTTGTTAGCATAGGAGACAAAAACATAAAAAGACATAAAAATCATATACCTCGGACTTACTTAACCATACATCGTGACAACTACAAGTAAGTCTGGGAAGACAACGAATGATTAACCCTAAGTGTTCCATGAGGGGTGTAGGCACTTAGTCTATGGAGTTCGACTGGATCAAGCGTGCTACGCTCGTATTCGTATGGTTGAGTGTAGGGGTATCTCGCCACTCATCATTGGCGCCGTTGTTGAGGACTAAGTGTTTGTGCACTAAGTAGAACATAGGATATCACTCACATCGTTGGGAGCCTAAACGAACCTTAGGGTTGATTAAAAGAAAAATTATATAAATGGTTAATTAGCACACTGATAAATAACAATGTCTTCTTCTAATAAGATCAATTCATTGCCTAGGGATAATACAAGAAATAGTTGGCAATCAAAAACACATAAGGGAAATCCATCGATTCCTCAACAAGACCAGGTGATATATACTCATCCTGATGAGTACATACCAAACTTTACCTTTATCCTCCATCAAGACAAACAGCTGCGATGAAGAGATTTGCAAAGTAACATCGTGTTACCTCCAGATCAGGCAGTTCCTAACATGCTTCTTCGTGCTCTTGCACAAGTAGGCATGATAGAATTATACGCTGAATACGTTGCAGGAGATTTTGATACAAGGGATTATCATCCCACAATAGTGCAACGTATGAGGGACTCAAGGCAGAAGAGCCAACATACACTATTGAAGGGAAAAGGGGTCCCACACGTCCTTAGTGAAATAGGAGATGATGAACCCATTATAATGGGTTCTCTATCAAATGATGTTCCCCCTCCTAACGATGGTGAGGAGGTAGGGTATCAGAAACTACGCTCAATGATACATAACACTGGTTTTGATCCCTGTGAATGCCAATTGTTCACAGAGGGAACAACAACTCATGATAAGGACAGGCACTTAGATTGTCATCACGATCATGGCCGTCGCAACCGAAGAGAAGGTAGGAAGCATTATCATGGCAATGGTTCTCCTTCTTCTTCTCCTTCATCCCATCACTCATCCTCTCCCTCCACATCTAGGTACAGCCACCATGAGCATAACGGTGAGGATAGAGGTAAAAATGAGAGACCTTGATGAGGGAGTCGAGAGAGAGGACAAAGGCATGAACGAAGGAAAAGTAGGGAACAACAAAGACATCACAGGCATCATGAAAGAAATGATCATGACAAGCCCCTACTTGCAACCTGAAGTATGCTCGATATAACGGAGGCTTTAAGAATACCAACAAGGCATCAAAAGGATAGTCGGATCAAATGCTTAAACATGAACAATATCCCAAGCTTTGAAGGGGGATACAATGCTAATCCGCAGCATCATTTATAGGCATTCCACGATGCCTACGCATTGCAAAACATAGAAAATGAGTGGCAAAAACTTAAGTTGTTTCCCAGGACACTCATTAAGGAAGCAGAGAGTTGGTACTGGTCCTTAGAGCCAGAAACCAGCAGGTGGTGGAGTATGATGTTAGAACTCTTCAATGATAAGTACCAAACATACTCCAGAGTGTCTAATTTGCATAAGCAGATTCAAGGATGGAAGCAAGGTAATCATGAACCCTTGGATGCTACCATGGGCTACTACTATGCATTGTTACATCGTTGCCTGGCCCATGGATATGCACAATGGGACCAAATTTGCCACATCATAGATGGGCTTAAACATGAGACTAGGAGAATCCTTAGGACTTACGCCCAAGGGAGACTATCAAAACTTAGAGCCCATGAAATACATCGCTTGTTGGAGCAAGTAGCCAAGGAAGATGGTGAGCTACGAAAAAGAGAGAGTGTGAAAGAATATAACCATGATCCTTCCCTTCGAAAAAAGGGAGTGAAATTTTGTGATGAGGAGGATGAGTCACCACTTGAAGAGTTGGTGAGCAGAAAAACCTTGCTGATTCAAAAACTAACAACCGAAGTATCGGCTAAGGTAGATCAATTGTAGGATTCCTTAGACTCTAGACTTGAAACTGTCTTGAAAATCGTAGAAGAGTCTAAGGAGGAATGAAGTAGTGACAAAGGTAAGATAAAGCAGAGAGATTCAGGCCCTGCACATAACAAGGGTAAAGGGAAAATTACTATCTCCAATGAGGTTGTGGATTCAGACACAGACGATGACGGTGGATGTGAGATCTACCAATATGACCATCCTAAGGGATGTTTTCCAATCATCTCACATCTACAGGAGTCTGGGGTGTATGCACTGAATCTGAGACTTAACCAACGGCAGACACCCCGAAGGTTACCTTATCCTCAAGGTAACCCAAGATAGTTCCACCAACCATTAACGAACTATCCAAGTGGAACTCCACCACAACCCATCGGATAGCATCAGTAGTGGCAATACCCACAGTCATGGGGGATGCCACCGCCTACACAACAGTACCCTTACCGGCAACCAAACCCATATGGATATTATGTGCAGTAGCCGATTTCTCCAAATGACTCTATGGGTCACACAACTCCCCAACGTCACTACCAAGTTCGGGAGTACTTTAGGAGGACTCCTTCTCCTTCGAGAGACATTCCACATTCATCCCATCCTCTAACTCCATCTGCACCTCTTCCACCTGTAGTTCCCATACAACCTGCTCCAACAATGCAAGGGGAACTCCCCACTCAACCGCAGCAACGTAATGCTGCGAGAGCTATAAACATCTAACCCGCTACTAGTTCTGAAAACCGTAAAAAGAGAAGATCTTTCTTCAGAACCAAAAGCCTAGACAAGCTCTCGCAACAACAAGCGGTTGAGTCTAGGTACACTCCTTCAACAAATAGAACTTTGAGGCACCCTTCAGTCCAACAACAAAGTTGTACGCATACGGTTATATTAATGCATACCGTAACCAAATGGATCAAGGTAGGCTGCCTTCCCAGGAAACTCTCTAATCTTAGAAGCCCCTTAATCCTTTTACAAGTCACTGGGAACAAACCACATAAGGCTCTTCTTGACTCAGGTTTCGGAGTCAATTTAATATCATGAGAAATGTATCAAGCCTGGAACCTACCCCAACTTAAGAAGAGCAATATCCAACTGGAGCTGGCTGACCAGTCCATCACCATTCCCTCAGGATTGGTGAAGGACATCATTACCACTGTGTGTGGGTGGTCCTACCCAGCTAACTTCTTGGTGATAGAAGTTAATAGTGACAACGGGGGCTTCCCAATTATAATGGGAAGGCCATGGCTAAGTACAGTAGATGCGTACCTAGGAATCCACGATCTTTCCTTGGAGATATCTAAGATAAACATTTATGGAAAGATCAAGAAGAAGAAAGTTCCATGCATCACATATAGTGACTTAGAGGGTGATGACATGGAAGAATGTTCAACATTTCTTCCATGTAATCGGTGTGCCTAAGAAACACAAATTCAAAAGTGCCTATATGTAGCAACCACACCAGGAGTAGACACCCCGTGGTTGACAGCTACTAGAAAGAGCAACCCAATATGCACCGAACGAACTGGGAGTACGTCTCATGTTAACAATGAAGACATAGACACATTGGAATATGAGCGTCGCCGACTTCCACCCCTTAATCTAAGAACATCAATGGGGAGAAGTTGGGCACTTTTACGAAATTCAAATAGATGTTCATTATTTCAGATCTCTCCCTTGCAATTCATTCATGGGGGAGATGGCCACCTATGCTAATCATTGGAGGCCCTCAGTTCTTTTACATTTTTTATTTTACACGTTTTTGTTTTACATGTTTTTGTTTTACATATTTTTGTTTTACAAGTTTTTGTTTTACACGTTTTTGTTTTACACGTTTTTGTCTTACACATTTTTGTTTTATAATTTTTTGTTTTACATGTTTTTGTTTTGCAAATTTCATTAACTTTTCTTATTTTTGTTTTACAACATCGTTATACTTTTCCATTTTTTGTGTGTATTTGTGTGTGTGTTACTCATCCTGTAAGTTTGTCACCCAATAAGTGTTCTTCATGATGGTATGAACTATTTTCTTATTAATTTCTAATGTTTGGTTTTTACCTTAAAGTTATGATGTTGATACTAAGGTATGTTCTTTTGATATGGCAAGCAATGAGTCCACTTCATCCATCCATCCACAAAGTCTATGGTCTCTTTTGGCTTGGAAATGTACAGTCCCTTTTTAATAACAACTTTAAATAAATCGGTGACTTGGCATTTCCCAAACTAAGGAAGGACTCAAGGTTTGAAAAGGATGTGACTTCAAAGGAACTTGATGCATTTGTGTTGGCCATTCTTTTGGATGCTTGGATGTTTTCTTCTTGAGTTTTCTTACCGTTCCAATGTTACCCAATTATCAAAAGTTGAGTCAATAAAATAAGAAGTCTTTACATGATGTGGTTCTCACGCATAAAAATATAAAACAAAAAAAAAAACAAACAAAGAGAAGAAAAGAAAGAAAGTAAGAATTCAAAGCACACCCCTTAGACGAAATAATCCCTTGGGCTACAAGCACTGGTTATGAAACTAAAAATGTTCCCTTTAACTAAGGCCCTTCTCATTCTCTCCTTTGTTTGGTCGGAATGGTGGTGGCTCTTTGGAGGTGCATTCTTGTTACTTCAAGAGGGTGGATTGGTCGAATG
This sequence comes from Gnetum montanum, assembly GCA_015680685.1. Taxonomy (NCBI): domain Eukaryota; kingdom Viridiplantae; phylum Streptophyta; class Gnetopsida; order Gnetales; family Gnetaceae; genus Gnetum; species Gnetum montanum. The sequence goes on from MNCI01001832.1 coordinate 259,329, forward strand.
CATTGATTCGAAGTCACTGGATGTGGTTGGTTTGAGGCCGAAGTTGGAATGAGATTTGCTAAGTCACATTAATCATGAAACACATAAGGGGCTATACACCACCTTGTTCTTGGGATTCCATTCCATCCTCTTCTCTCCACCCTTCTCTCCATTGTTCACCTCATTTTCGGTTGTATCATTAGTGTATATTTTGGTAGATACATCATTTTCTTTTTGGTAAATTCTTGTGGTTAAGACTTTAACTCTTGTTCCAAAGGACATTCCCAAAGCCTACGGACTCTTCGAATGTGGGTTTGTTAGGGCATTAAGG